>JACXGI010006956.1:9993-39534 GCA_016801175.1 Esox masquinongy
GTCAGGAAAATCCTACTAGAACAGCTGAACTTTATTTGTGATTAATCAGAGTCACTTTAAATGATGGCAGGTGTGTAATGACTTCTATTTAACATGAGTTTGAATGTGATTGGTTAATTCTGAACACAGCCACATCCCCAGTTATAAGAGGGTGTGCATACTTATGCAACCAGGTTATTGTAAGGTTTTTATTTTTCATTTTTTACCCTCGAAGATTTCAGTTTGTTTTTCAATTGAATTGTTCACATTATTGATCACATTAAAAGTGTAAAAAGTTCTGACATGATTTATCTTTGTGTCATTCTTTAACATCACAGAAACCTGGCATTTTAACAGGGGTGTGTAGACTTTTTATATCCACTGTACATACATATATATTGTACATTCAGTATATCAGAGAAGTAACATTACATATTTATATTAGGGTTTAACAGTAAAATTTAAATAAAATGATGTAGCATGCCCACAGCACAGACCACAGTGTTTTCTTTATTGTTATCTCAGTTCAAAGGGCAGAGGGGGAAGTTTCCTGCCTCTTTCTTTAACACCAGCAGGCTTGTCAGGAAAACCAAGGTCTACCTAAATGCCCGGGAAGTGATGGAGATGTTCCGGCTGAAACCTGGTGAATACCTGATTGTGCCATCAACATATGAACCAAAGCAATCAGGCTCCTTCATCCTATCCATCCTGTCCAAGGCGGAAACCAATGTCCAGTAAGACCCCCAACCCCCTCTTCAATAGTACAGTAATGTAGTCTGTTTTTTACTATTTCCAGTGAATGATTGGAATGAATGTATCCCACCGCCACAAAAAATATATTTTTTAAATCTTCTCAGTGACAATTCCAATGACCAATATGTCGAGGAAATCCCAGATACACCAAAATCCCCAACAGACCCCCAAACCCCGAAGGTATTTAATGCAAAACAATTTGTTGTCCTTTAAATGTGGGTCTATGTATTATTTCTGTATACGGCTGGTATTGCTTTGCTCTACAACCCCCGATATCTAAACATATATATTATATTTTAGCCCAAATCAGACAGTGGACACGATTTATACTACAACCCAAGTCTGTTTCTGCAATATTCTGATGAGGCAAGTTCAGACTATTTTCACACAAATGTGCATTATGAAAATTAGAAGACATAACCTGAAGAAAAACCAAAACATTTTACAATAATCCTTTTTAACTCTTGGAAAAAAATCACTATACTTGTTTTCACTAAAAAGTTTGAGGAAGTGGATGCTGAACTACTTCAGAGGACTCTAAATGAAAATCTCCTAAAAGGTACGTAGAGGTGAAATTATTTGCCATGGAGGTACCAAGAAATGTAACAACAAAATGTGGTGTTTTAACAGAGAAAACTGTTTTGATTCTTTCCTATGCACCTTGGAAAATGTTACAGGATATACAAAGGGAACTCTAGGCTTCAGCTTGGAATCCTGTCAAAGCATGGTTGCCTTAATGGACGTATCCTTTTACATGCGCTTGGTTACACCGACTCCCATGACGACGAGCAAGTCTTATCATGTACCAAACCTTCAATCGTGCTTCCCGATCACGCTGGTGAACTCCGACATGACAGTAAAGACTGTGAATTGTCTACGTTACGGGTGTCCAAATATATTACTGAGGAAAGCCAGGAACCAATGAATAACCCTGGTGTTGAGCGAGGCTGTTTGTACTGACGTTTTCGGAACTATACAATGGCCTGTAGAATAAATTCCAGGTACAGTCAGTTAAATTCAGGTACGTAAATAGTAGCCAGTCCATATTACGCTTTGTAGTTTATACCTCAAAGCAGCAAAACTTCGAAATCACTCCCTGTCTGAAAAGCAGTTTTCATCTAATTGAATGGTTGTGTATCATCGGCATGTCGCTGACAATTGACATTGTTAAATAATGTTAAATAATGACATGAATAGAAGTTAGCATAGACGGTCCAATATAGTAAAAACAAATTTGAAAAAGAGGTCCTAAAACACAAGCTTAAAGAACACCGAAACATAGCTTTGATTTCTCAGACCGACCATGAACTAGATTTATGTTATATTCCCTCACTGTCAGACCTATCCATCATTGATGAAATGTTTATTCTCTCCTGGACTCTGATTGATATCCTTAACCATTCCATTTCCAGATGTCAGTCACTGGAAAACTGAACAGTGCTGAATTTAAAAATTTATGGAGAAAAATAACAATGTACAGGGTAAGAATTTAGAAGTGTGTTGCTAAAGGTCATTCAGGTTAAAGCTAATTACTTGTACAATTTTCCTGAAAAATTACTTTCTTGCATCATCCAGGACATCTTCTTCCATGCAGATGTGGACCATACTGGAAATCTTTCATTAAGTCAACTGAGGAATGCAATCATGGCTTCAGGTAACATTTCACAAACCACAAATATTACTTTTCAAATAGTAGATCTCCAAACAAAAGTAGCTAACATAGCCATTTCATGAAAAGAACTGTAACCAAAAATATTTTTAAGATTATTTATCCTGTTCAGACAGACAGTTTTCATTAAATAAGATAAACATTTTCATTTACACACGTCATAGAACAGCTTTTTCCAGTTTTTATTGAAATTCACACGGTGTAATGTGTCAATGTACTCTGAAATTAAAACATTAAACAAGAAATTAAAACCTTAAACAAGAAATTAAAACGACAAACAAGAAATAATGGAATCATTTTGTTTAACTCATAAAAGTAGCCCCCTTTTGTTGACATAACAGCCAAACACAGTCAGGGCTTTCTTTTTACAATGGAATGAATTAGAATTTCACCTAGTTCATCCCAAACTTGCTCGGTGGGGTTTAATTCTGGAGACTGTGCTGGCCATTCCATGATTTTAAGCCTACCTTTTCTTAGGCTTCAAAAGGTAGTTTTGACATAGTCTTTAGATAAGCCGATCAGCCATAACATTATGACCACCTGCCTAATATTGTGTAGGCCCCCCTTTTGCCGCCAAAACAGCCCTGACTTGTCGAGGCATGGACTCCACTAGACCTCTGAGGGTGTGCTGTGGTATTTGGCACCAAGACATTAACAGCAGATCCTTTAAGTCCGGTAAGTTGCGAGGTTGTGCCTCCATGTATCGGACCTGTTTATCCAGCACATCCCACAGATGCTCGATTGGATTGAGATCTGGGGAATTTGGAGGTCAAGTCGTTGTTGTGTTCCTCAAAACATTCCTGAACCATTTTGCTTTGTGGCAGGGCACATTATCCTGCTGAAAGAGGCCAATGCCATCAGGGAATACCGTTGGCATGAAAGGGTGCACATGGTCTGCAACAATGCTTAGGTAGGTGGTACATGTCAAAGTAACATCCACATGAATGGCAGCACCCAAGGTATTCTAGCAGAACATTGCCCAAACACTGCCTCCGCCGGCTTGCCTTCTTCCCATAATGCATCCTGGTGCCATGTGTTCTCCAGGTAAGGGACGCACACACACCCGGTCATCCACGTGATGTAAAAGAAAACATGATTCATCAGACCAGGCCACCTTCTTCCATTGCTCCGTGGTCCAGTTCTGATGCTCACGTGCCCATTGGAGGCGCTTTTGGCAGTGGTCACAGGGGTCAGCATGGGCAGCTTGACTGGTCTGTGGCTATGCAGCCCCATACGCAACAAACTGCAATGCATTATGTGTTCTATCAGTACCAGCATTTTTCTGCAATTTGAGCTACAGTAGCTCATCTGTTGGATTGGACCACACAGGCCAGTCTTCACTCCCCACGTGCATCAGTGAGCCTTGGCCGCCCATGACCCTGTCGCCGGTTCACCACTTTTCCTTCCTTGGACCACTTTTGATGGGTACTAAACACTGCAGACCAGGAACACCCCACAAGGCCTGCAGATTTGGAGTTGCTCTGACCAAGTCGTCTAGCCATCACAATTAGGCCCTTGTCAAAGTCACTCAGATCCTTACGCTTGCCCATTTTCCTGCTTCTAATACATCAAACTTTGTGGACAGAAAGTTCACTTGCTGCCTAATATATCCCACCCACTGACAGGTGCCATGATAATGAAATTATCAGTGTTATTCACTTCACCTGTCAGTGGTCATAATGTAACACCAGAGGGTATTGCATGGCACTGGAACATTATGTACTAGCCATTTTTGTTCAGGGTGCCCAATCAATCTGTTCAAGTCGCTGACTCTGGATTCAGCAAAAGAGCCCCAGACCATCACACTTCCTCCTCCATGTTTGTCAGTTGGTGTCACACACTGAAGAACCATCCTACCACCTACTTGAAAGCATACAAAAAAACAGAAGATTTCTTCGGTCCATTTGACCTTCTTCCAGTCTTCAGTAGTTCACTGGCGGTGCTTCATGGCCCAGGCAAGTCTCTTTTCCTTATTTTGCCATCTTAACAATGGCTTTCAGACTGCCACTTGACCTGTCATGCAGCTTGAACATGCAGCTTGAAGTCTTCACAGTAGATATTTAGACTTGCTTACTTCGACCAGTTTTAATCTGTGCTTGAATCTGTTGTCGTGTGAGCCGCCTATCACCCAAGCTGTTGACACTAAGAAACATGTCTTCTGATTCTGCTGAGGTTTTGTGTCTGCCAGAACTCTTCTTTTCACAGTATCTTCCAGTTTCCAAGTGCCCTTTGATGGTGTAGAAAACTACATTCACTGACACATTGGCTTTCTTTGCAATTTCTCTAAAGGAAAGACCTACACTTTTAAGGGTTGTCTAAATTCCTTTATTAATCCCCTTTTTACTCACCATTATGATAGCAATGTGCTACTTCCTGCAGTATAATACTGTCCAAATAATGCTTACAAGGGTATTTTAACACAGAATGTTCCTACACTACTTTTATGAAGACAGAGGGTTGGAAAGTAATCAACAAAAGTTAGGACACCTGTAGGAATTGTTAACATCAACTAGGAATTGTTCCAGCAGCCATCAGATTGTCCAACGACAGCACCCATGACTTAAACACCACCACCTCTCCCACCATCAGCCAGTGAGCCTAACACCATCACTATTCTCACCATCAGCCAGTGGCCCCCCAAACACTACCGCCCTACCACCACCCCACCCCCCAGACTGCCTAACACTTATCTTACATATATATATATATATATACCACCACCACCATAGGTGCTATTTCCCCATCTGTATATCGGCACTTTTAATAGATATTTACTGCTGCTATTTTTTCTGTTTGAACATTTCTTGTATCCGTTACATTGTGTTTCTGTTGTATTCTACTGATATATCTATTGTAAACGTGCCTGCTGCTTTAACATCTGAATTTCCCCTTGGGGATTTATAAAGTGTTATCCTACTCTATTGTAACTTTCTAGGCTTAACTTGTTTTGAACCTCTGGCTGTTGAACGCTTACCTTTGTACCATTTCAGGTTATTCACTGGACTCCTTAAATAAAAACTGGGAAAATTAGGGTGTTGTACACTTTTGACCGGTAGTGTATATATACAGTAGAGGGCAATTTTTCCTAATCTTCCTTGTAGATCCTCTCAAATTCTTTCAGATTGCATGCGGAGCTATGTCAGGCTTTGGCTGGACCACTCAAGGATATTCACAGACCTGTCCTGAAGCAACTCCAGCAATGTCTTAAATGTCTTGTTTTGGGATATTGTCTTGCTGAAAGATGAAATCTTCTCACCAGTCTGAGGTCATAGTCTCTGGATCAGCTTTTCTTCAATGATCGCTCTGTATTTTGCTTCACTCATCTTCCCTTCAATCCTGACCAATCTTCCTGTCCCTACTCCTGAGAAGCATGCTCAACCTATACTGCACTATTAGGCCTCTCAGATCAGCTGAAAAAGGACTTCTGGCTGTCCCGGAGTCTAAACTGAAATCTAAAGGGAACTATACGGGCCCCTAGACTCTGGAACAGCCTACCACAGAATGTCAGAGATGCTACGTCAGTGCATTCTTTTAAATTTTACCTAAAAACTAATTTTTAAAAGATGGCTTTTACTAATATTTTATCAATGTGATTTTATATTTTGTAATTCTTTTTACTTCCTTTACTTTTTAAAATAATAAACTGTATATGTTTTTAGATATTTTTTATTGTGTGTAAAGCACTTTGTGTAATTGTACTAGAATAGTGCTATACAAATTATTATTATTATCCTGTAGCATGGTGCTCCCACTATAATGCTTCACCGTGGGGATGGTATTAGCAAAGTGGTGAGCGGTACCTTGTTTTTGCCAGATGTAGCGCTTGGCTTTCAGGCTTAAAGTTTGATTTTGGTCTCATCAGCCCACAAATCTTTTCCCTCATGCTCAGGAGTAACTTAAATTTAGCTATGTTACCATAAAGGCCTGAGTGATGGAGTGCTGCATAGATGGTTGTCCTTCTGGCAGGTACTCCCAACTCTACAGAGAAACTCTGAATCTCTGTTAGAGTGGCCATTGGATTCTTGGTCACCCCTCTGACAAAGGCCCTTTTTTCCAGGTTGGTCAGATGCCAAACTCTAGAAAGATTCTTGGTGGTTAAAAACGTCTTCCAAAAATGATTGAGCGCACCTCTTTGAAATTGTCATTGCTTTAGCATTTTTTTATCCCTAGATACCATTCATGGAGGTCTGTTGGACTTATAAAAAAGAGTGTAAAGAAAAAAGAAAAAAATGTTCATAGTTCTAAAACAAAGAATGCAGTGGCTATGTTCATTGTAAAGCATGGGACAGGCATGTCTGTTAATGAAATGGTAAACATTTTTGAAAATCTTCTCCACTCTCAACCTCTCGCCGCTTGTTCTCCAATATCCTTTCCCCTGACTCCTCTGCCCCTGTCATCCACCTCCCTCCTCCACAGGTCTCAGGATGGGTGATGACATGCTGTGCCTGATGGCTCTGCGCTACGGTGGATCTTCTGGAAACATCAGCGTGGAGAGTTTCATCAGTCTCGTCCTACGCATGAACACCATGGCCCGTGAGTCCACAACTGTAGTTCATTTTAGGAATAATTACAAAACTTGTTTGTGTTTGTGTTTGCACACCAAACTAATTTGTTATTATGGCCTGTGTGGCACAAACTGGATGATCAGCCAATCTATGACTCATGTATTTTAGTAATCCCTACATCGTTAGATATCACCATCATCCTATTTTGTGTGCCAGATGAGAGTTTAAAGCCGTGTCCTACACTCTTAGAAAAAGTGGTGTCCTGTAGGGTATATAGTTTTGTCTCAGTGGATGAATGGGTCTACCATGGGTCCAGAGGGTTCTACCTATAACACTTTGTCAGGTTCTGTATTAAAATAACCCTCTGCCTATGGTGCTATTTAAAACCCTCTAGGAATATTTTCACCACCCTTATTAATCATCTAAAGTGGAACCACCATCTCAGTATCAGATGCAAAAATGACTAACTGAACTAAAAAAAAAAGTGCTTCAAGGACGTTGAAGGTTTTAAGTAGAACCCTAACTAGTTGCCTTAGGGAATACCATTGTTTTTAAAGAAGGGTTCTTGGTAAAACCCTTTCTCTTAGTAAATAACCCTTTCAAAACCTTCCTTACTAAGATTGTATGTACTGAGTAACTATGCAAACTATTTCATGCTCTTTTCTACAGAAATATTCAGACACCTCGAAAAAGGGGGGGTCATATCTCTTCGAGAGAAAGAGGTAATAAAAAATTAACAATCTTACTAATCTTACTTTAACTAGGAATTTAATCGATTTCCAACTCTGGTCCTGAATCACTTGATGTGCTGTTTTTTTGTTCCTGCCAAAGCAGTAACACACTGGATTCATAAACATACCATTTGAACACAGGAGTGCTGGTTGCTGATAACGGCCCTCTGCACGCATATGTAGACATTTCATTGAAAATCAGCTGTTTCCAGCTACAATAGTCATTTACAATATTAACATTAAATGTCAACACTGTATTTCTGATCAATTTAATGTTATGTTCATGGACTAAAAATGTGCTTTTCTTTTAAAAACACGTGACCCCATACTTTTGAACGGTAGTGTAGGTCCATGCATTTGCAGTTAAAGGCACTAATATTTTTGGACCTTTGGTAGGAAGGGTCATGTGGGCAGGGAATATTTATTTGGTACCCAAGAAACTTCACATTAACATGGCCACGCTGCGGGGAAAATTCAATCCAGCTCTAAGTCTTCATTTGACAGTGATTTCATCTGAACTGGCACCAAAATGTTTCAGCAATTCATTTTGAGCTGGCAACACTTCTAGACAACATTTGTAGTTGTCTACAAATAGCTTTTGGACTATTTGGAAACCTCTTTCCTTTCACTTGAGGAATTTTCTGTCAAATACCTTACAAATGTTGCTTCTTTTTTTCAGTGGATGCAAATCTCGATGTATACATAAACTCTATACCAAATACGAATGGACAGAGGACTTCAGTTGAGATCGAAAGAGTTCTGCTACAGTGGTGCTTCGCTGAAAACATCATGAATTTGTCCAACAGCAACTGAGTACTTTTAGAAAATCCCCAGGCTGTTTAAAGTAATCACTTTAGATAAGCACTAAAAATTCATGTAACTACTTCATAAACAGTACACTTTACACAGTATACAGTATTTTCTTTACTGTAATGTGTTTTGTGTATTGGTGTTTGGTACTCTGGTATACGTTAACATTTGTTTTATTTTTTCTCTTGGTAATTAGTGTGTAGGTTTTATTTGTAACGAAGGTACGGGGTGTCTGTCTCCCAAGAGTTCTCCAGAGCTAATACTGTAGCTTTGCAGGCTTTTGTTCTAGCACAAATTTACTGCTTATTTTTAAAACTCAATAATTTTTTCAATACTAGCAACTAACAACAGATGGGTTATGTTAGTGATATACTATCCTGGCCTATGGTTCATGCATGACCTTTCAATATACTTGACAATGGGCTGATCAGAATTGCCTGGCAAACAGGTTTGTTGGGATTCCAAAAGGTAACTCTTATATATATATATATAAGAGTTACCTGGAGGAAACCCAACAAACAGATCATGTCCCTGCAAGCAACGCTGTACAGCGGAAAAATGTAATCCCGCAGGTCCTTATGGGTGAAATGGGCTTTTTGCTTTGCATTCCTGACTAGTCCACGAGCAGCTCTATCTGAGATTATTCTCAATCTTCCAGGTCTTGTCTTGACTTCAACAGGTCAACTTAATTTCCATTTTTTGATGATATTTTAAACTTGTAATTTAGCCAGGGGTGCTAAAACCTAGATCCGTAGATCGTGCAAGCATGCTGTCTAGGTGTGGGGAGAACAGCAGAGTATTGAGGGCAGCATAATACGTCTGACTAGTTATCAGTTACCAGATTGAAGTTGACTTGATGTGGTGAGAATATTATTTAAAGTATCTATGGGACAGAGAGATGTAGTGTGTTTAGGGTCGTATTTTAGGGTTTATATTCAATAAATATATAGCCAAGTATCATCTACTGTAATTACTTTTTGGTTACAAGCAATGGAGTCAAGTGTTTTATTTCTTACTTTTGGTTTAAAAAAATACAAATAAAAAATGTTGAGAAAAACTAACAGTGTTGAGAGTTACTTATTCATAAAATACCATATTGAGTGTTACAAACCCCAGTGGCTTTAATCTAGGGGAGAATGAGAATGTAACACCTACACCTCACAAAAATATGGTAAAAAGGTACACAACAATGAGAACCACAACGAGTGGCCATATATAGATACAGAAATACATTTGTGCTCAAAAGTTTGCATACCCTTGGAGAATTGGTAATATACAGCTCCGGAAAACCATTGCACCTTTTTCTTTCCTTTCCAAAAAAGTCGAAAAGGATGGTTTTGAGTGAGGAAAAGAAGCATTCAATTTGCAGTGGTCTCTTAATGTTAACCCTTCTGTTCCTCACTCAAAACTTTCCTTTTCAACTTTTTTGGAAAGGAAAGAAAAAGGTGCAGTGATCTCTTAATTTTTTTCGGAGCTATATGTACCATTTGTAAAGAAAACATGAGTGAGCAGGCAAAACACGTCTTTTATTTCTTATGGGATTCACATTCAACTGTAGGTCGTAACAGAATGGCACAATCATAAAACAAAACATGGCAACAAAGAAAAAAATGAACTGACCCCTGTTCAAAAGTCTGCATACCCTTAGTCCTTAATACTGTACATTGCCCCCTTTAGCATCAATGACACTGTGCAGTCTTTTGTAATAATACCATACTTGCAGGTGATATAGCTGCCCATTCGTCTTGGTAAAATGCCTCCAGGTCATGCAAAGCCTTTGGTCGTCTTGCATGAACCGCACGTTTGAGATCTCCCCAGAGTGGCTCGATGATATTAAGGTCAGGAGACTATGATGGCCACTGCAGAACCTTCACCTTTTTCTGCTGTAACCACTGGAGAGTCAACTTGGCCTTGTGCTTAGGGTCATTGTCGTGCTGGAAAGTCCAAGAGCGTCCCATGCGCAGCTTTCATGGAGAAGAATGCAAATTGTCTGCCAGTATTTTCTGATAACATGCTGCATTCATCTTGCCATCAATTTTCACAAGATTCCCTGAGCCTTTAGAGCTCACACACCCCAAAACAGCAGTGTTTCAGAGTGGGGATGGTATTCTGTTCACTATAGGCCTTGTTGACCCCTCTCCAAACATAGCGCTTATGGTCACAACCATTGGCACAGTAAAGACTTCTTTCTGGCAACTCGACCATGCAGCTCATTTTTGTTCAAGTATCGTCATATCGTGCTCCTTGAAACAACCACACCGTCTTTTTCCAGAACAGCCTGTATTTCTCCTGAGGTATCCTGTGGGTTTTTCTTTGTGTCCTGAACAATTCGTCTGGCAGTTTTGGCTGAAATTTTTCTTGGTCTACCTGACCTTGGCTTGGTATCAAGAGATCGCTGAATTTTCCACTTCTTAATAAGTGATTGAACAGTACTGACAGGCATTTGCAAGGCTTTGGATATCTTTTTATAGCCTTTTCCATCTTTATAAAGTTCCATTACCTTGTTACGCAGGTCTTTTGACAGTTCTTTTCTGCTCCCCACGGCTCAGCATCTAGCCTGCTCAGTGCATCCGTGTGAGAGCTAACAAACTCATTGACTATTTATACACAGACACTAATTGCAATTTAAAAAGCCACAGGTGTGTGAAATTCACCTTTAATTGCCATTTTCACCTGTGTGTGTTACCTTGTGTGTCTGTAACAAGGCCAAACATTCAAGGGTATGTAAACTTTTGATCAAGGCCATTTCGGTGATTCATGTTATCATTATGATTTAAAAAGGAGCCAAAGAACTATGTGATAATAAATGGCTTCATATGATCACTATCCTTAAATAAAAGAGGTTTTTTTGCATGATCAGTCATGTTTTCAAAATCAATGCCGAAATTTCACAATTTCTGCCAGGGTATGCAAACTTTTGAACAGGGTTCAGTTCATTTTTATCTTTGCTGCCATGCTTTGTTTTATGATTGTACTATTCTGTTTTGACCTACATTTGAATGTGAATCCCATAAGAAGTAAAATACATGTTTTGCCTGCTCACTCATGTTTTCTTTACAAAGAAAACAAGTCTGTGTGCACGCATTTTTGCCTTGTGACTCTTCCTTTCAAAACATCTTAAATGTTTATACTATCATCCAAACAGCTTCTGAATGGTCACCCACACCGTAAAAACAGACTATAGATCAAGGTCCTTGATCCGCTTGGTTGCGTAACATGTTAGATTTCTGTTAAATGCAAATGGAGACGCACCCTATTTGCATAATAGGTCTCTTTAAAGTATTGGATTGTGGTGTAAGCAGGGGAACTTGGCTCCGTTTTTTGGAATTTGGCACAGTTCTAGGAATTCACAAGGTTCTGCAGAACTTCAATAAGTATCCAACTGTGATGAATCTCTGCCCCTTTGTAGTGGTGTGACTTATGCAAAACCTTTGAGTCGTGACTTATTCAGCAATTAGAGGGCCTTTACAATTTTTGATTGGTGAAGCTAAAAAGGGGTGGTCCACAGACCTAACTGTAGCAAAGTTGTCAGTAACAGGCTCTTACACATCTGACAATGGTTGGTTATCATAAAGACGCCCAGCTTTGCCAAAGTGATCTTTAAATACATTTACCAATTCCACTTTATCCATCACCTCTTCAAGGACAAGATTGTGTTTGAATTCATAGATTTAAGGTTCTCAAAAAATGTGATCAGGTTATTAAGATTTTCCTTTGTAGATTAATAATATTAACCTAATTTAAATGTTTTCATCAGAATTGTGCATTTGTTTCTAAGTATCCTTAAAGATGGGCCAGTCATCCTGGGAGTTATTTATTCTGGCTTTGACCCATAGTGTAATGAATACAATGGGAGACGAAGTGCAGGTTTTAAGCGCAGGGTGCAGCGTGTGTTTATTTTGTAAAGTACCACAGGACGAGGCTGGTAACTTGGTCAAGAAACAGGCAGAAGGTCATACAGAATCCATAAAGGTCAGGCAAAAGTACAGGAGGGTCAAGGCTAGAGGCATTGTCAGAAAACAGGCTGAATATCAAAACTAGAGTCAAACGCTACGGTGCAGGTAAGGAATCAGGCTAGGAATTAGAGTCTAGGGTAAACAGGCTTAAACAGGTCAGTACACTAAAGTTCAAATATATAACATACTTCAAAAAGTCTTAATATAGTTGTGCTGGAACAAACAATACCTCACAAAGATGATTAGACACTAGGACCGAACTAAATAGGCAAGAGATGATGGGAACAGGTGGTGCAGAGAACAAGGGAATCATATGAAGGTGATGAGTAGGCGTGGTTAAAAGAACAAGCATAGACAAAAGTAAATCTACACAGAAACTTGAATGGAACTACAGACATAAAAACACAATTAACAGACACTAAAAAGAATAGGGAAACAACAAAAACAGAGAACAGAACCTTACACGTAGCACGTCTTTATTGAATTTGACAATTCCTCTGTGAAACAGGGATTACCTCTGCCTTTTAATCCCATGTTCTTTAACAGAGCAAATTTATCGCATATTGTTGATAAACTCTCATGAACGTAGGAGAAAGCCATTCCAACATCTGCAATGCAAGAAAGTCTGTTCACAAAACTGCTTCGTGTTCTGGTTAATTACATTTGGATGGGAGACAATTTAGGGATCTTGGTGTCCCTTACACACTCAATTTGCAATGGTCACATATCATTTGCAAAGACACAGATGGCAGAGTACATACAGTTCCAGTCAAAGATTTGGACACACTTGACAGACAATTTATCAAGCACAATATAGGACGATATATTCACTTCAGACAAACTGAATGAGCAAGTCTTGTCCATACATCTATTGCAGCGGGATAGTGAAAACGAATGACGGAGGCTGACAACAGGTGCAGAGTTTGGTTTTGGTTTCTTTTGTTTATTTTCTGTCAAAAATAATGAAGAACAAAGGTAATCTTCCTAGGAGATGGCACCAGGACCAACAAAATACAAAACAACAAAACTGCATGTAATAAGGTGCTCCTTCTTGCGTAGAGACAGGGCTGGAGGACATAGACCGGCAGTGACATTTCGCATGTCCTCAGTGCCTGGGTCCTCCTCGAACTGAGGGGCCAAACCTGTTCTAAAAAGGGAGAGTTAATTACCCCAACAGGTTGGGCGGAGCTACTGTTGGGCCTTGGACTCTGCCTCAACCATGAACCGCCAAACCCCTTAAAACATGTTTATTCACATTATCTGTGTCAAAGCTTTAAGAGTTTCATGCGTTTAAATTTGGTATTTTATTCATAATTAGTATGTGTTTGCAATTTCAATTGATATTTAAATGCTCTGTAAAGGAAAATACATGTTCTTGGTTATCCACTTAATCCACTGAGTGAAACTACATGTATTTAGGCCAAAGTCTCAGTCAAAAGAGCCGGGACATTCCTGAAGTGGAATCTGATCTCAAAAATCAAGTGAAAGACATGGACAAAAACTGCCGAACTTGCAGTAACAGAGTCCCTCCCCTTTTCATCTCTAGCCTTTAGGTTACATCAACCGTGTAGGCAAACCACTCAGTCATAGGGAACACCGTGTAAATCACAATGAAGGGATTAGTGACAGTTGTGGTGGAAATTAAGAAGGCATTCTCTCATACAGCTTGATAGGGAGAGATAAAAAAAAAAACTATTTTATAACAGTCACACTTCATCAAGACAGTGTTTATCTGGTTTAAGCCAGTTCTTCTAACATCTTTATCCACCCAGTGGTTACAGCTTGTAAGTAACAGCTGCCGGTCACATGTTACTTTGTTACACTTCAACAGAACAACATTTACCACTTCTCACGGGAACAAACTCAGTACTTTTCCATCAGTAAAGCAAGAACCCATTTAACATCATTGTTGCTATGTAGACAAATCAGAAGTACAACACTCAAGTAAGTAATTTCCATAACACTTTACATCATATAGGGCCACAGTGTCTCTGAACCCCCGTGTTTCAGCCCCTAGTTAAATCCCGATATCATTGTGCCGGAGGACTAGGGCCAGTCTGTCCTGCCTTAAGTCCCAATTGTTTATGTGATGGAGGACAAGGGTCAGTCTGAAAAGTATGCCCAGTTATCCTTTTGAATCCAAGGAATGCTCCCACTTCGCTGGTGTCATGCTTAACCTTAGCGTAACCAGGTGGACAAATACATATACTGCTTAGGGAATACATACATATGTATACTGCTTAGGGAATATATTGCTTAGGGAATACATACACAAATACATATACTGCTTAGGGAAAAATCTTAGGGAATACGTAATCATCACAGTATAACACCAAGTCAATTAAACTTCAGGGATGTCTGTCCAGTCAGGAAGCATAAGTGATTGTGAATCAATGTCACCCATTTTGATGCAAAAGAAAGTGACATCTGGTGCACTGGAGAGGCAACCGCAAGACAACCCCCAAAAAGGGAATGGTTTTGCAGGTGGTGGCCCCAGACTGTTGCTGTCTCCTTATCCATCCTGACAGATTATTCTCTAGTTCTGCATTTTGCTAGTGTCCTTGTCACTACTGGTTGCATGAGGCGGTACCTGCAGCCCATTCAGGTTGCCCAGGTAGTCCAGCTCCTCCAGGATGGCACATCCATACATGCCGTCACAAGGTTTGCTGTGTCTCCCAGTACAGACTCAAGGGCATGGAAGAGATACCAGGAGACGGGCTGTCACACGAGGAGAGCTGGAAAGGGCTGAAGAAGGGCATCAACCCAGCTGCAGGACCGGTATCTGCTCCTTTGTGCAAGGAGGAACAGGAGGAGCACTGCCAAAGCCCTACAATATGACTTTCAGCGGGCTGCTAGTGTACATGTTTTTGACCAAACTGTCAGAAACAGACTAAATGAGGGTGGCATGAGGGCCCGACATCCTTGTGGGATATGTGCTCACAGCCCAGCAACGTGCAGCTCGATTGGCATTCGCCAAGTTGGAATGTTCACTTGCTAAAATAATTGCATTGAGTAATCCTTATCCATTGATGCCCAATATGCCCAAGATGCCTTAGGTCAATCTGGTGAGTGGAGACCTAGCAGTTAGCATTTTCAATTGCTTGTCAAAAGCGCCACCCACTGGTCAATCAGTTTAAATGTCTGAATCACTGTTTCTCACACCATTTATAAGGGTAAGATATTGAGTTGTAGCCCTGAACTAGTTGTCATGATTTCGAAGTTGGTTAAATTTGAAATTGACCAGTCTCCGTTTACTTTTTTTTTTGTAAATGACAATAAAATATTATGTTAATTTCTTGCCATCTTTAATTCATGCCCATTTTTAAAAATAATATATTTTTATAGATATTTCCAAAGACTGCAATAAGAAATAGGTTAATTATTGAGGGAAATATGATTTGCAACATGCTATATGAATTGTCCATCAGATAAAAAGTCTGTTAACAAAAGACTATTTCTTAAGTTAATAGTAAATGTGAATGTGCCTGGTTGGGAAGCTGGTGCAGTCTCTGTTGATTGATTCCATTTTATCTCATATTTTTGTATTGTTGCCTCTTTTCAAGCACCTTGATGCAGGCTTAAACAAACATTCAATCATATAATGTGCATATAAGCCCAATTAACTGCATGTAGATGGAATGTGTATGTGTGGAATCATGTATGGCAGAATGGAGGTTTTAAAATGACAGCTGTATAACTAGTGGATAGTCTACACATACAGCATACTAAAGACAATATTCTTGAAGATGTGAAAAATGTGCTCCGCTATAAGAGATTAGATAAGTTAACCAGATCAGTTCTCAAAAAGCAACTGCCCAATACCACTCAAAGCCACACCTAGCCACACCCACAAAAAGGGAGTAAACTCCCCTTTAAAATACTTTTAGAACATAACATTTGTTCATAGTTTCGTTCCTTGCCCTAAGCCATTTTACCTGAAGGGAATTCCTCGCAGTTTTTTTTGCAATCTTAAGTGGTGGTGCAATTTACAGAAGCAAGCCTCTCAGCACTAAATTTAGTTAACCACACACAATTCAGTGCAACTGTAGCCAGCAGTGGTGTCAATTTGTAACAACCTGACTGCAGGAATGTGAGAGAACTCGCTAGAACGCTAAGAAAAAATATTTATAAAGTAACTGTGGAACTGCCAAATGGTGACAGTGATATGAAACTCAAATTAACTCTTCATGATATGCCTATAAAACAAAGTAATAGCTAACCAACAAGACATACACGTATTTTTACAAAAATGCATTAGTAATTGTCAAAAAGTAAAGTAGACATGGTATGTTAGCTTGCTAAGTACATCATTCTCTTTTTTTTTTTAAACACAACTTTCAAAAGTCTGATCTTCACTCTCCATTGTTTAGGTAAGGAACAGCTGAAGTGCTTTCAAATGATGTTTACAATGTTAACATGGTTAAAAGTCATTCAAAGGCTGGGGGTGAAGTGTTCAAGGGATGTTTACTTTGCACTTGGACCACAGGCCAAGTTAACTGAATGCACCTCTGGCTCTTAGGCAGTTCATGAAGTGCCTTTGGCAGTTCAGGACAAGGGATGCTGATGCTCTTTCTATCACTATTAGATAAGGCAGTCAGTTAATGAATGTTTGACCTTCTAATAATAAACACCCAGTTGAGTGTGGCATGTTTGTATGTACCTGGCTAGAGACAGTGGCCTACATACGGGTGACCAAACTACAAGGAGCAATCACTGTTACCGTCTCCGGACCGTCATTCGTAGATTTTCAGACAAAGGCACAGGGACAATGGAGAACTTGTACTAAAAATATCTAAGTTAACCGAACAGAAAGTTCAACATGAAAACAGAAACAATGTTAAATTGGCACAAAAAACAAATAATGACCAACAAACACTTGGGAAGGAGGAATGTAAATAGGGACAGTGATCAGAAACACAGGTGAGGGTAATAAAGACAAACAGGTATCCATGCTCTAAATGAGGGTGAGAGGGCATTGGATCTCACTGGCACGGCAGGACATGACACATAGCAAACCAGCATCCAATGTGCACCGCATTGGAGCGTTTTCATGGCAGCTGTGTTTTCATCGATGGATTTGCAAATATCGGTTAATGAAAACCAACAATGCAACAATGTGATAATGTCAAGGATGTTACAGATAATGTCCTTAGATGCTTGACTATTAAAGTAGCCTATATTACTACACATTCATATGGTTATATTTTAATAATTGTAATTTATGTATAAAGTATGCCAATGTGTGCCAATAGTAGGCCATATAAAATACTGATGTTGTATTGGTAATATATATTTGAATACATTTAACACATTTTAAAATGTACAGTGATGTTGGGCACACCATGTCAATAACCCATGATGTTTGGCTTCCAAACAGAGCATGGTAACCACTGCTCCAAACAGGGATATCTCTTGTAGAGGGGCGAGTTCTGGCCTTACCAAGGTTGCTACAGTACGTTAGAGTATATTGGTAACTGCAAGATGAAATGCATTTTGTAAATGTATATCTATAAATATATATGTATATGTATTTAAACACCTAGAAGTGATGTCATCAATATGTCACTAATGATGAACGTTTTTTAAAAGTGATCTTGGTCTCAGTTTGTGTTCCTTGTTGAAAAAAAGGTATAACAATTTTCAGGTCTTCTGTGAAGTGATAAAATATAACAAGTCTTACATGAATGTAATTTTGGACTGTGAACATTAATTTTTTTGAAATACATTTGGACAAAATTGAAATGTATTTACACATTTTGACGCACTGTACATTTGACATACACATGAAATGTATTTTGAATAAAGTTAAATGTATTCGACATATATTCATCATACATTCTACATGCAATTTGCACTGCAAAAATATATTTATTTTCTGTATGGGAACCGACACTTCCTTTGCTTAGATTACTTGACTTGGCCACTTTGAAACATGCTTCGACAGTATTTCGGCACAGCTGTCACCGTACGGTGAGGTTCAGCGCCACCGTGCCGTGCATCCCCTGTTCCCGTCACTCACAAACACATCCCGGACTTGTTTCGTGTCACGTCTTCAATTATTCGCACCAGGTCCCAATCATCTCATTAGTATGTGTTTAAATGTTTCCCCTCTGCTCCCCACATTAGTCGATCATTGTTGTTGTGTTACTGCCGTTATATGGCGCACGTAACGGGTGAGTGGTTTCAGTTTTGCTGCTTGAGGTCAGCCCTTTTCTTTCATTTCATGTGTTTGTACTCGGTTTTGTGTGATTAAACATCAACACCACCTGCAATCTGCCTGCGCCTGGTTCATCTCCTCCGCCACCCGTGACAACAGCAGCGTTGCAAAGGTTTTGGAGCGTTGTGATACTTATTTTGCCAGAGCTGTTGGCGTTGGAGAATGGTTGTCTTGCCTCGATCTTGGAAAGTGCCACAGATTTACAAGAAATCTGAATACCAAAAATTAGCCATTATAAATTTACCCGACATGAGGGAGCAACCTTCACAATCAAGCTCTACAGGTTGTTAGCTCCCGAAAAGTCTTTACAATGGTTAAGTAGGATGAAGGTGTGGTTTACTGCAAATGTGTGTTTTATTGCCACAGGCCAGTAAACATTCATTATCCATACAAGCCAGGGCAGCTACTAAAAAATTAACCCTTTACAATTAGCTTCCTGCCCTCTGTTAAACTTGAATGAACAGACAAGGATATAATCACAGGTCAACAAATGTCATGTCACTCCACTTTCCCTGTTAAATGTATAAGTTGACTAAAAAACATGATTTAACAAAATGTATATCCACATCTCGTTCCACATCACCTCAGGTCCTTGGGTAAGGGTTAGGTGTAGGTCGGGCACCAGCAAGCTCAACCACTGCTGTTTGCCAGTGCATTCTCCTTCAAGCCTAGAAAGTACGTCTCGGTTAAGAAAGCATTGTGTCAAACAGAATGGCTTGGTGAGATGTGCTTCAGAGTGCATGTCTCGATCTTTGACTCACCTAAGGCTGCCTGGGGATGCTGCAATTAGGCAGAGGGAATTGGACTTCACAAATTGGGAAGGAAGAAAAAAACGTTATGAAATGCATTTCAAATTGATCATTTGTGTTTCCATCACTTACAATCAAATATTAGCCTGTAATTCAATCAACTGTTTTTATGGAGTAGTGTCAAACTTAGCAGTGAAACCTTGCAATTATTCTCTAATTAACTACAGAAAAACAAACAATCTTGATTATAAAGTGCATCTCAGTACTTTTAATGACCAAGGTGGGCCCATAGAGATTTTGAGTAAACGGTTAATTACATTTGAAGAATTCTTTCAAAATAATGAAATCTACTCATGTCAATTTATATCCCATATCAGTGATGTTGCACAACTGAGAAGTCATACTCGAAATAACATAGAGCAAAGCACATGCATAATCATTAATTGACACACATGAATGGTTACATTGTTCCATTTCAAAAAGACCACAAACCAGCCTGACTGCTTTTCTGTCATGAACACTAATTATGCCGTACCAGTTTCAGTTATTGCTTTAGATCAAGGATAAGGTTTACGCATCAGCTCATTAATGTAGTTGACAGAGTTGCACGTGCGCAAATGTTCAATTCGCTCTTTTCTCTACAGAAGCTTACATTTGGCTCTATGCTAAACTTTACAGTGCATGAAACTCTCTGTAGACGTCTGGGATAGAATTGTGTCAAGGCATAGATCTGGGGAAGGTGGTGAAGAAATGTGTAGTGTTAAACGTTCCTAGGAGCGTAGTGGGCACCATCATTGTGAAAAGGAAGACGTATGGAACCACCAAGACTTCCTACAGCTGGCAGTATGGTCCAACAAAGTAACTAGGACTTGGTCAGGGAAGTGACCAAGAACCTAATGCCCACTCTAACAGAGCATCAGAGTGTCTCTGCAGAGATCGGGAAATCTTCCAGTAGGAGAACTATCGCCACAGCACTCCATCAATCAGGCCTTCCCGGTACATGTAAGACACTCCTGCAATACGGACATACAACTGTGGAAGACATGTTTCAGTCAGTGCCAGATTATGATGATGTCCTAGCCACTCTACATCAATTCTGTTGTTTGCTCTTTGGGGTTTCAGGATGGGTGTCAGTAAACACACTTTGTGACAAGCGCTGATGTGAAAAGGGCTTTATGAAAGTGTGAGTATTTAGTGTGAGTATTGATTCCTCCGAAGGCCAGGGTTCCTCAACTACTTTCAACCACATACTAATTGTTTTTAGAGTGGTTGACTAGGGACCCAGAACATAAGCACACACCATTGTTACTCTGCAAATTGATGAAGGAAGCTAAACCAATATTGTATTTGACAAAATCTTGATTATATTAGCCCACTGCCACGTGTTTCCATCTATGCTGAAATACATTTCCTGAAATTAGAGGATTTTAATCACAATTCCTTGTGATTTGACATTCCTTACATACATTTTTGGCTAACAAAAGTTAGGGGTGCTAAATAAAATGAGATGCAGAGCCAGTTCACGATTCCCCCCTAAAGGCTATGCTGTACATGGTTTTTGTTTCGATCATATCTCTCCACCTGCAACCACGGCGCCTCATTTAAAATGTAAATGAAGGTAATGGTTGCCTTAAAAAAATTTCTGAAATGTATGGGGAAGACCAGTGAGACTAGTTTGTGCAGAACTGTCAGTTACCTTTGGTGTGTCACCTAATGCAATTAATGTAGGCAACAATGCTGAGGTTAGTGACTCAATGTTGATACCATGCCCAACAATGACACCATAGTATTTCTTGGGGTTGATTTGTACATTGTGGTCTTGGGCGATCCCATGCAGCTGGTACATAAATTATTTGACACAAATTAATTATTGACACCAATACATGCATTTCATTTGTCTGTATTGCTTGACTGAATGTTTGATTTAACCAAAAAGTAAAGCAATACAGATGAATGATTCATTGGCAATTGTTTATGTGCCATGTTTCATGAGCTGAAGTAAAATATCCACACACAAAAAAGCTAATTTCTCTCATATGAAATCCATAGATTAGGGCCTCATGAATTAATTGCAATTAACTGATTTTCTTAAACGGACTGTAACTCAGTAAAATCTTGGAAACAAATGTACTTTGGCGAGACGTGTCCCTACCTTTCAGTGGTATACATTGGTTACCTGTTGGTCCATTGACAACTACACCTTAATTTCTTGTCATGTCAAACAGATTGACCTCACTGCAATCACTTCATCCCTATTTGTGGGTACAGGTGTATAAAACGCATACCATTGTGTTGAGCTGCTGCTCTGTTTTCAAGGGCAATATTTTGAGAACATTTTGCTCATGGAATGCATATTTCATTCTGTTCCTGCTTAACTCCATTTGTGATGCCGACACTCAAGTTTCTTAACCATCACAATTTGCCACACCCAAACTATACATAGTCCACCCTCATTCTGACAATTTGACTCTTCTTTTGGACCACGCTGTGAGAATAGACAGGTAAGCACCTCTCACAATAATAATACCTTATAAGTAATTATCTGTATTGTAATACACTAAGCATTCTAAATTTTGGGAGGGTTTTTCAACTGGTAACTTCAGGCTGACCAGAAGCAAGTAAACCTTAAATCCAGTAGGCCAACTAATTTTATATGTATTGTATATTACTTGATTTACCCATTTAGTTTTGGTCTTTAGAATGGCACAGTTGAAATTGTTTCATGCTATTGCCATTACCTGAATAGTTTTCTTTTAAAAAGTAAAAGTGTCAAGATAATATTTATAGTGAGAACAAATACTATCCCGTCACAATTTCCTTATTCCGGAGGTATTAATGCAACATGCAGCCAGTAATCTGCAATGTCCAAGGTACAGTATTCCATCAACTAGCTTACAGCATATGGCTGGCCTACTCATAAAGATACCAAGACCTTATCAACTGCTGTCCTTTTTCATTGGGATTTGGAGGGGACATGTTCTTGGTGTAGCATATGTTATGTTGCGGAGTTCAAAAAGCGTGAACTTCCACACTGCCACTTGCAAATGGACAAAGCTTGAAGTTGGCATTTCATAATTTGCTAAGATATTGCGATTAATTATATAATGATCATATATAAATTATTTTGATATCTATAAATGCATGTCCTTTTGTTCAAGATCAACAATGAACAATGTCATGGGTCATTGTTGAGTTGTTTCTATCTACTTCTTAATGCTTCTGTCGTTCTATCCTTGAGCAAGACAGATGACCCTAAATGCTCCTGTATGTCACTCTCGATAAGAACGACAAAGACTAAACTGTTGTATTGTAACATGTTCTCTATATATAGGCAAAGCCAGTTGTTGATATTTGTATCACCTATATGTCTACTCAAGTAAAATAAAGTGATTTTATTATCTTTATATAATATTTTTGATACAAAGAATAAAAGCTGTGAGTAAAAATAAAGCCTTGATGGTATAACCAGAACCTGGTTGGTGGCCAGTTTATTAGGTACACCAAACCATTCACAGAAATGTATCCCTCCTACAGACAGTGAGTCACGTAGCCATGGCTTGTTAAATAAGTTAAGAAGACAATCATTGAGGTATTCAGTTACTGTTTGATTGAACTTTATAATGGGCAAAATGCATGACCTAAATAACTTTGTGCAAGGTGTGGTTGTCACAGCCAGATGCCAAATGGTGCAACAAACAAATTAATTAATTAGTCATTTGTCTGGAGCTCAGCATCTCCAAAATGTTAGGGTGGTGGACATCTGACGCTTTAATTTCACACTGGTGTTGCGTATCACTCTTTTTGAATTTGTTGAGTGGTTTTTGGCTGGATAGCTCTTTAAAACCAAATGAGAGCCCAGATAATCATAAAACGTTAATGAGATGTTTGTTAAATTATCTTTCAAACAAAACATTTCATGCAGTGACATAAAAATCAAGGGCTAGTGTTGCATTCTCTAATAACAAACTAGAGTTTGAGTATCAACTCTCAATAAAAAAGGGAAATTATAAACAAGTACTGTAATCTAAAAACCAACAGTTTGTAGTAAAAAAAAATGTTCTGAAAGATTATCCGAAAAAAGTTAACTTCCATTAAATAAATACACCCTGAAAGATAACTTACCGAATTTACCATAGAAAAGGAAACCAAAATAAATTCCCACACCATTTGTTCATGTACATTGTTGTCTGCTCCATTTAACAGCGACAACGTGCTCAACCTTCTCAGTTCATCACCACAAAACACCAGACTGTAACCAAAGAAAGTTAAACCAACTCACACAATGATTTTACAATTAGATGTTTAATATTTTTGAACAGAAAAATAGTAATGCTGCCAGGGCCGGTTCTAGGCATAGGCGGTTGCTTAGGGCCCCGACTGCTAGGATGCCTCCTACCACTACCACCATCAAATTTTGCTTAGGTCCCCCAAAAGGCTAGAGCCAGCACAGCGCCTAAATGTTAATGCCAAAGAAAAACAAATGGCATATTTTCTTAAATTGTGCAGTTTACATCGTGACTGAAATTAACCTAAATTTGGGTGTATATATTACATTTAAAAAGTAACCTACCCAACCCGGCATATATACCTAAATTTGTGTGTGCGTGCGTATATATATATATGTATATATATGTATGTATGTTTATACTTGTTTATAATATATATTGTTTATACATACATATATACATACACACACACATGTATATATGTATGCATGTGTGTGTGTGTATGTATATATGTATGTATAAACAATATATATTATAAACAAGTATAAACAATATATATATATATATATATAATAAACTAATATATTTGTGTGTGTGTATATATATATTTTAAAACCTAAATTTCTGTGTGTATATTATATATATACACACACACACATTTAGGTATATATGCAGTGTTGGGTAGGTAACTTTTTAAATGTGATCCGTTACAGTTACAAGTTACCTGTCCACATTCGTAATCAGTAACATAACTTTTTGATTACTCAAACTCAGTAAGGTAATCTGATTACTTTGAATTACTTTTCGATTAAGAGGCGTTAGAATTTACATAGCTGGCCAAAAACGGAATTTGCATTTTACCTTAGGGGTTATGTACTGTAACTTTGGAAAGGGTTTCTAAACCATTGCTTTCTACTTCAATATGATTGGGCTACATCTCTTCATTACACACTAAAGGTCTGTCATATATTCAGTTATTCCAATTTATCCAATAACATTCGATCTTCCAGAATCTGACTTTTTATCTGAACATAACACAAAATCTAAGGATGTGTTAGCCTATTACGTTATGTTTCATTCATGTTTTTAAATGCTTCAAAACATTGTTGAAAAAAAAAAGGGCATTGACATTATTGTATATAAAAATCAAGATATCCGTAGCTTTTCGCACGTACACTAAATCTACAGTAGTGTGATGTTTTGCTCCACAACCACCAACATTGTCAAAACGTTGCAGAAACCCCAGGCACGCGAATGCACGTTCGCAATCGTGAACACCCTCACACAAATAAGTTTTCCCCGTGCGAACGTAACGTGCGATTATTAGGACAACCAGCGATGGATTTTCAAAACGCAAATGATAGAAAATCTGTGATTACACACCTGCACTCTTAGCTTAAAGCTGAAGGACGTAACTTTCAAAACAGGAAGTTTTTCCGCCTCATTTTCCCAGAAATATCGGCTGTCGCTGGGGTGACGTCAGTTCACTCTTAAAGCCCCACACGTGATCAGTGCGCTTTATTCAGCTCATCAAAAAAAAAATCTTCATCCTACCAAATGAGTTGACATACGATTATTTTAATTATATACTAAAATTTATTAAACGAAATGTATCTGATGTATCATACATACGAAAACGTGAGAACAGATTGCTACTAGTCTAAATTCTCCCTGGTAATATTTTCCGATTACAAGTACAACTAGCTGGGCTTGTAAACAAAGCAAACAGCATGTACAGACAGCAGCTCGCCTCTTTATCCGCAGAAAGTTAGCTGTTTAACCAAATTGGCCAATCGTTTTGCCTGGTAATTAGTTATAGCCAATTACTAACAATAGTATGAGGTTATTATAGGCAGTTAACTTTGTCCTTGCTGGCAAGCTGTGTTTATTAGAAGCTGGCAGTAGTAGCAAAACTTGCGAACAATATCTGCTGGATAGATGTACAGTCAGTAACAATAGCCATGCCTGCTCTGTCGGTATAGCTAGCCACATTAACACCAATAGGGCAATTACTAACAACAGTGTGAGGGTTAGGGTTAGGCGCGCAATTATTATTTTGGTTCATATAAAGATGTTTTTAAAACATTAAATAAAAAATCAAGCATGCAAGGTGTAATAATTATTTCGCACAACTATTCTTTTTCAATTGAAGTAATCCAAAAGTATTCATTATTTTTTTCAAAAGTATCTGTAATCCGATTACAATATTTTCGTTGGTAACGGATTACAGTTACAGTTTTTTCTAATCCTTGTATCCGTTACTCTCCAACTCTGTATATGTATATGTTAGCAAAATTTGTAGATTATGTTTTAAAATTATTTACAGCTGCAATTGCTGTCCAAAGCTTTATTACTAACACCATCAAGAAGAAAGACAGAGACATAATGAATCAATTCGTTCTCATTTTGTATTTCTATAACACAATGTTTTAGTTAAAAAAAAAAACACCTATAGTAGGTTTGCGTGGATCTGGGGAAAAAATTAGTACTGATTTCCGAAACATAAATCTTTTGTAACATCATCTAAAAGCACACACACGTTGCTGTGTTGTCAGCAAATCTTTTGAAATCATATTTGTCGCAAAATATGGTAAAATAAACATATTTTCTTTGAAATGAACTGTTAATAATGCTATATTCCTTTAATGGCTTTAGTGGAGGCAGTATTTTTATATAGATTTTTAAATATTTTGTTTATGAGACGTTTATTAATCAAGATGATTAACATGGGATTCTGCCTTTTATGTGCCTCTTTAGGTTTTTTCATACTCTATGAAATACTCTGAAATACTATTCTTAGAATGTGTCTGATTGCAGTAAGAGGCAAAGTTCTATTACTGCACACTACAGGGAAATCATTCATTGCAAATGGAATGTGTTTTTAAATATTTAAATGACATCAGGACATACAGTGCTTTCTGACAAAGATCTGTGATTTACAACCACGCAGCTGTTTGGGTGTGTCTCAGATTAGTAGTATTAGTCAACTTCTGTTTCCATAGCTTATTATTAAACAATGGTGCATGCAATATATCTGCAATATATTTCTATGATCAATTTCATTGATTGAGATCTTTTTTTTTCAAAATACTAATAAAACCATTGGCACAAATATGTATAATTTTAAATATTTTGCAAATGGTTTTGACAACCAACTGCATTTCCCAATACCACTGTATATTATTTAAATTGTCAGCATTTTCTTGAAACTTGCCATTTCATCACATAAAGGTTTTCGTGGAGTTGAGCCAAACCCAATCTCATGATGGGAGGCCCCTCTACATCAGTATGGACCCTACTAATCTCAGCTATCGGAATTGGTAAGTTGCAAATAGATGCAAACTTCAGCCTTAATGTGTGTACCTATATCACTGCAATCCATGAGATACAAAATAATAATCTGAAAAAGCAATATAAATTTTTTTTTTCATCCCATTCAGCCTGTATGGGTACACTGATTTCTGCAGATGTAAGTTGTTGGTCATTGACGGAAAAAGTCATGCTTATATACATGTAGAGTATAAATATTCTGTAAATTAAATGCCCAATTCTCAGTGTATTGACGCACAATGCTTTGGTATATTTAAAACATTTTATCATTATTATGATTATTATTTAAATGATTGTAAGTGTTTATTAATAAATAAAACATTTTAATGATTTTGTCATATTTCTTACTTTTGTACTTATATTCCAACAATGTGATGGGATTTATGGTTGTTATTATTCAGAGCCTGATATTACCCATAAACGGTAGGTTCAAAAACAGTATCATTTCTATATCACTGTGTAGTTACTAGCATGTGCATTTTGTGATTAGTAAAGAATTAATTTTGTTCACTGCTTAAAGTTAAAAGCTATACATTACTGTTCAATAACATAAAACAATAATTCAAAATACAATAAGACCCAATAAATGAGGAGCAAATACTACATTTCACAAAAGCCATTTGTCTGATTAATTATGTTCATTATCCTTTTTTCAAAAATATCAGAAACACAGCAATGGAGCATGGAAAACAGGCAAGTGTACAGAGTTATTGTTAGCTTCTATGCCTTTACAGTTTTGACCACTATATAGATAATTGTTTTTCATATCCTCTCCTGAAACAGAACAATGAATAATGCCCCACAGGAAGTCTGCAATATAACAACAGTGAATCAGGCCACTTCCAGGGTAAGAGAACATAAATTAGTAGGAGTATTATTGGTATCTACTGTACATCCCCAGCCATGAAGACCAAAAGTCAAAATGCGGTACAAAACAAAGGCATTTTGAGACATCTCAAGAAGTCTTTCAACCAAGGGAGTGGCTGGGGATGATGCTTTTAGAGCATGGCCACAGTGTTAAAACATACCGTAAAGCATCAATGAAATTATCCCATATTGTTGTTTGATAGATACCTGTAGTGTCACACATTCATCTGCCTTTTTCTAAATGTTCAAGAGTGTATAATTTTCTTCAATTCTTTGGTTTAACTATTATATATGAATTGCAATATTTTTGTTTTATGTTTAGATTTATAACGCTGTTGACACACTGAGTACACAACTGTCTTGTGTTGGCGCAAACAACCAAAGCCATACCGAAGTGGAGTTCAATGGTTTGCAAGAGGACCTCAGGCAGATTAAGGACTTGACCCTGAAAGTCTTCCTTTATTTGGTAATTAAGTATCGCAAAATAATATTGTGAAAATGTATACATATGTTTATTAAATTAAATACAACTGTATGATGTTAACAAATAATAAACAATGTAAACATTCCATTTTAAGACTGAGGTCCAGGACATCTTTGGAGTTTTGAACATTCTGAATACTTATGATGTCCAAAGTGTGCAGTTCATAAGCCTGTGGTTCAACATCCAGCTGAAACCTCTTTTACCTGACATTACTGGAGAATTCATGACCCTGTTGAGCACAAAAGACTTCAGCTGCAGTTCCTATCAGGCATTGTGCGTTGACAAGCATTATCATCACATATTATTGGAGAAAGTGTCTGTGTAGATATTTGTTTTTTAAATTATTTTACATTGTAGGGTCGAGGGATTAAGTGATGAACATGAATCAATTGACAGAGAGCAACAACAAGTGATCTTCAGTCATTTCATCTATCCGTTCCTTTCGAAAAATGACTCAAGAGGTAATAAAATGTAACTAGACCGCAATTCATAAATTAATTGATGTAGATTTCCATAATAATATATTATGGAAATATATTATATAATATATTTCTTTAAAGTTTTATACATTTATTATCTTCACATTTCTAATTAAGGTTGTGTCTCAAGCACCAACGGCAGCGCAGACTGGCTGCAGAAGAATTTTGGAATCTATTTTGTTTATGCGGAACTGTCAGAGTTACGCATCATCAACCCTGACTTCTCGAGTGTAAGTTGATTGTGTGTCAGAATGATGAACATGCCAGTAATGCTACAGTGCAACTCAATGAAATGTGGTAGTTTTATGATTGTTTGTTTTTTGTGGAACCGGATTTAAATCATTTGAGGATGTTTATGTGTGGAAGTGTGGCTGTTGAGAGGGCTAATGCATTTGTATTGTGTTGTCTTCCTCTAACCAGGTGGCAGTTCTAGACATTCTCTCACCAAACCAGAAAGCTGAATTGATACTAGACCCGAGCAGTGGCGCTCTGGAGAATGAAACACTTGTGAGGGAAGTTTTCATGACCTTGCTGGATTCAGAAGAACAGCTCGAGGAGTTCTATGTGACTTTTGTTGAAGTCACCACGCAGGTGAGTTTATCACTGTCCAGCTGGGATGGACCTTGTCCAGTGAGACCCGGGTGTCGACAGGTTCATCTGGAATTACAATCACAATGAAATGATGTCCCTGTAAATTGTTAACCATTCATTTTCCAGGAAAACATCACCATCATCAGAAACACAGCCGTAAGAGACACAATGCTAAATCTGACCTTGACGGCTCTT
>JACXGI010006957.1:0-17687 GCA_016801175.1 Esox masquinongy
TGGTCACCCCTCTGAGCCTGGGTCCTCTCTAGGTTTCTTCCTAAATTTCGGCCTTCTTAGGGAGTTTTTCCTAGCCACTGAAATTCAACACTACTGTTGTTTGCTCCTTGGGGTTTTAAGGCCGGGTGTTTTGTAAAAGCACTTTGTGACAACTGCTGATGTAAAAAGGGCTTTATAAATACATTTGATTGATTGATTATATACTGCTATAGATGGAGCCCTCATAATTCACTACCTATCACCAGTGTTATATACTGCTATAGATGGAGCCCTCATAATTCACTACCTATCACCAGTGTTATATACTGCTATAGATGGAGCCCTCATAATTCACTACCTATCACCAGTGTTATATACTGCTATAGATGGAGCCCTCATAATTCACTACCTATCAACAGTGTTATATACTGCTATAAATGAAGCCCTCATAATTCACCACCTATCAACAGTGTTATATACTGCGATAGATGGAGCCCTCATAATTCACTACCTATCAACAGTGTTATATACTGCGATAGATGGAGCCCTCATAATTCACTACCTATCAATAGTGTTATATACTGCGATAGATGGAGCCCTCATAATACACTACCTATCACCAGTGTTATAGACTGCTATAAATGAAGCCCTCATAATTCACTACCTATCACCAGTGTTATATCCTGCTATAGATGGAGCCCTCATAATTCACTACCTATCAACAGCGTTATATACTGCGATAGATGGAGCCCTCATAATTCCCTACCTATCACCATCACTGGTGTTATTTACAGCCATAGAGGGAGCCCTCATAATTCGCTACTTATTTATAGGATGATGACTAGTGGCTTGAGAGTGAACGCTTACAGGAATTAGTTGGTTGCCTTTACAGATCTGTAAAAACATGTATTGATTTGACCTTCATGTCCTGGTGTTTTTATAATCACCTGAGGTAAAAGCCTCACCATTCTGTATCCACCAATCAGGCCGACAACACTTCTTGGTGGGACCAATCACTCTGAAGGCGTTTGGCATTTAAATCAATCAACTGGTGGGCGTGAAAGTACCAAATCCCAGTAAGCTAACACAATGTTTAGGCTAGTCCCTCAAACCCCCCCCGTCTGTCTCCTTTCTCAACCTTTACCTGATAATGTAGAACAAAATGTAGGAGGAAATAGCAGTCATTAATATTAATTAAGGCCTAGAGCTGGTGAATTAGCATCAATTAATATTAATAAAATAATAAGAATGGATGAAGAAGTGCCCGCAGGAGGTCCTAAAAAACACAATAAAAGCAGACAGAAATACAGAACTGATTTAACTTAAGGAGCTAGTATTTAATTACAGAGACAGAGAGATGCGGAAAGTGAAGAACCATTAAGAAATATACAAGCTTACAGTAGTTCAAGGATCTGGCCTTTAAGCCCATTTAGTTCAGCCCGTGGGAAATTTGAAAACAAAAGCATTTACCAAAGATAATATACAAGCTATGTACTATTTGTTTCAGGTGAGCAACTTGCTTTTGACAAAGAAACAAGCTTCTGCTGAATTTTGAAATCCCAATGTGGGATTGTCCTCAAGTCAAATAGTTATCCACCCCTGCTTTATATACAGAAGAACTATTTTATTTTGTGGTAACTAAGATACAGTAGAATTCGTTTCATGATTAATTTCTATGACTTTGAAATATAAAGGTATGTTGAGCGTGTAAACTCAAATGCAATGGCAAATGTGTTTGCTTGGAGACATTCATCACTAATTCCAAACATAATAATCCTTCTTCCTATTGAAATATAAATGTAAATAACGGAAGATTCAAGTCAATTTTGATGTGCCATGTTACTGAAAATTACCCGGAAAACAGTGGGTCTGCACTCATCTCTCTACGCTGTGGATGAAATTGACCAGTATTTCAATGAACAAAACTTCAATCAGGTTGCGAAGAGATACTACAGAAATAGTGTGAACACTATGATTGTTTGAAGGCAGTGGCAGGGAGAGAAATATAGTCTTTGAGACGTCAAAGCAATTTGTGGATCGTCTTTCTCTTTATAAGATTGGAGAATAATCTTCTGTCCGTCACCGGCACTCATGCACACACACACACACACACACACACACACAAACACAGTCTGATCAGCCAATTACAAAAACCTCAGCATACAGCAATATGTAATTTTAGCTATTTTGCTGGCTGCTGCCAATATTACATGAACCTCGGGTGACAGCTCTGACTCCAGACTCCTACTAGCAATTGACAGTTATAGGTAAGATCAGAGAAGATCCGGTCAGGTAAGGTCAAGGAAGGTCTGGTCAGGTAAGGTCAAGGAAGGTCTGGTCAGGGAAGGTCCGGTCAGGGAAGGTTAAGGAAGGTCTGGTCAGAGAAGGTAAGGTCAGGAAAGGTCAGGGAAGGTCTGGTCAGGTAAGGTCAGGTCAGGGAAGGTCAGGTCAGGTAAGGTCAGGGAAGGTCCAGTCAGGTCAGGGAAGGTCAGGGAAAGTCAGGTAAGGTCAGGGAAAGTCCAGTCAATTCAGGGAAGGTCCGGTCAGGGAAGGTCTGGTCAGGTAAGGTCAGGGAAGGTCCGGTCAGGTCAGGGAAGGTCCGGTCAGGTCAGGGAAGGTCAGGTCAGGTCAGGTCAGGTCAGGTCAGGGAAGGTCCAGTCAGGTCAGGGAAGGTCCGGTCAGGTCAGGGAAGGTCTGGTCAGGTCAAAGTGTTTTAACTTAAAATGCACTACTGGATGTACTGCTGGAAGTCGCCCTCCATCAAAGCATTTCCTAAAATGACTGAGGTGTGGTTTGCACTGACCGAAGCACACCCGATTGAAACATTGTGATTAGTCATTCAGAAGACATGCTGTATTTAGACTCCTAGCTTTATTCCCGGGGAGAGGGGGAAACTCCATATTAGTCACTTCTTCTACTCAGCCGTACTCAGCTAACACTGAATGTGTAATAAGATCCACTTGTCATGGCCTGAGGCAAAGAAAAAAGGACAAGACTTGAAGGGAAACAAGGCCATCTCCGACTCAATGTTTAGACGAAATCCTGGAGGGAATGACGTTTGGTCGGACACAGTGTTGTCATGATATCAACATTTCGAGTTTGATACTCATATATCAGATTTTAACCTCAAAATATTCAGGGCCAAGATACCTGATACCGGAATGATAACGTGGCAGAACATAAAGAAAGCTAATTAACTACTGGGATTATAATGTCTTTTAGCCTTGAACAGTATGTGGGGTGTAAAGTTGCAGTTGAGATGCGGGACACAGTCGCAGGGAGAACAGAGGTCTTTATTAAAAAGGACTAAGATGTAACGAAGCAGAAAAACAGGAACACAGTTGAGGGCAATAAGAAACTGACAGGAAGTGACACTGGTAGAATAACCATGTAAAATTCTCAGGAGGGTTGCAGGACACAGGAAGTGACACTGGCAGAATAACCATGCAACATTAATAAATCGCCAATAACAATAACAAAAAATATAACCCCATATCAAATAACAGAAAAATATCTTTAATAAGAAACAGAATACTACCCCTTGTTATCGGCATGTTCAGAGGCGGATTTGAAAAATAGTTAAAAATATTTTTAAAGTTTTGTACTTTGATTCATGTTATCAATGTTTTGTGATTATTGGTGACATAAAAATGTTAGCGAGCGTTCTAGGAAATAGCTAGTCGGTTAGCAATGTAGCTACTAAATATGATCCCGTTATCAGCAATCCACCGCATCCTTTTATTTTTGTAAAAATAAGTCACATCATAGTCTTTTCCGAAGTGTTTACCAGAAAGCTAGCTACATTGCTTACCTTCCGCTAAAAAAAGGGGAGGGGGGGTAGCTGAAAAGGTATATCTAATAGCAAAATATACAGTTGTTTTCCAGTGTATTTAAATTGTGACGATGTAGTCCTCTGGGGATCATCAGCTAACCTACCCTCTTCCCAGGAGATGTCAGGGTGCCGTGTAATTTTGGGGATCATCAGCTAACCTACCCTCTTCCCAGGAGATGTCAGGGTGCCATGTCATTTTGGGGATCATCAGCTAACCTACCCTCTTCCCAGGAGATGTCAGGGTGCCATGTCATTTTGGGGATCATCAGCTAACCTACCCTCTTCCCAGGAGATGTCAGGGTGCCGTGTCATTTTGGCGTTTGAATTCTTGCCTTCCTCGCAGAATATGGCTTTGAAAACGTCTTTTGCACAAAGGTTTACTAGTGGTGTCCAGTTCGCCCTCATTGTCAGATCTCTAGGTTGCTTCTTGTGTCAGTTTTGAGTTGCAGGTGCGAAGGTGTCGTGTAGCTGCCGGACACTGAACGGCCGTTGAGGAATTGTGTTGTAAGTTGAGGAAATATGTTGTAATATTTAGCATTGTAGTGAGTAATTATTAAGTAACTAAACAACTCAGCTGTCAACGTGGCCCACATGTCGGTCTAACAGCAGATATTTTTACAATCCATGGATCTCTTACTCTCCTACACCCCCCTGTGAGTCGTGCAGTGGGTAGAATCACCAGGATTAACTGTTATTGATCCATGTGATCCATTTCAGATCCCTGGCTAGCACTCTATCGAAGTCGCACTTATAAGATGGGGTTGATAAGAACAGCTTCAAGACACCTGATGCACAGACCTGGCACATCGCTCGCAACATTTTACTAAGCAAACAGACCATCCTTTTGAAGCTCAATCAACAATGCTTTCACTTACACACACACACACACACACACCACCAGACAGAAAAACACCCATTAACACCCACGTATGCATTAGTTTTCTGCTTCATTTAAAACACTTTTGTAGTGTCAAGAAAGTACCAAATTTACCTTATTTTGACTGTAGAGTCATTGATTGACTTAGATGAAATTCAAAAGCATGGTTCGTTGAAGTTCCTGGCGAGATACTTTTGAAATCAAATATGCCCCGCTTAATTGATTCCCCGAATTACTCATCGTCTGTTTTTGACACATCCCTTTTTCTCTCATTCCCTCCTACCCCGCCCCCCCCCCGTTCCTCCTCTCTCTTTGTCCCTCCCTCTTACTCTAGTCTATAATAACCTTTCCAGTCTCACGAGGAAGCCGAAGGCTGGATGACTCTGCCATTCTGATTGGCCTGTGGCCTACGGTTCCCACTCTCCTCCCTGGGGCTGGATCAATCAATTCTCTATTACCGTAGTGGTCTGAGACATCTAGCCATCAATAAGGAGACAGACACGTTGCTGCTGAGTAATGAGTGTGTCTCTAATGAACAGAACCGGCTCCTGTGGACACGGGGGAGCGTACCTTGGGCTCGTTCCTCTGAAAATCGCGTTCGGTTCTAGGATCAGTTTTAGCTTTTTAATGTCGTCCCCAACAAATCATGCCTCCCCACTCCTGGGCCAATAAGTGTAATTTTGTCAGTGTTAGATCTCTGCGACGAGACACGTCATTTGCCCAAGTTAAATCCAAAAGGAGCCATTGGTGTCTGATGTATCAGGCGGGTTAGTGAGATACCCAGACCGTGTTCAATCCCCTCCGACGTATCAACAGGTATAAACGTGACTGTCGCATCGCTGTGTGTCCTTGCACGAGTCCTGACGTGGTTTGGAACATGTGCACCTGGTGTCATTACAAGACCTCTGTGCATTTATATGCCAGAACACGCTCTGTCGAACGTGCATTGGTCAACCCATTACATCGACGGCAAACCGCGTCAGTCCTCTTAGGTTAGTCTACAACTGTTTAGTCCCATGGTGTCACAGAGAGATCGCGTGTGACATGCATACATCTGGTTGGATGGACAGAAGATGACAGCTACACAGTCCCCCGTTAGCAGTGTATGTTTTATCTAGACCGTAGGAATCCGAATCACTCTCTTTTACTTTTTTCACTAGAGATTTGAGCGCCTCCCTCAATGAGCTCTGCCTGTCTGTGCTATCATACAGGATGTTTCACAGCATTGGAAAAGTCCTGAACTTGCCATAGTGTATGCTATTCACCAACTACAAGCATTTAAAACTTCATCCCAAAAATGTATGCAGTAGCTCCAGATTAGCCCTTTAACAAATGCTCTGGCAGTATTACCCAGAGTAGCAAGGTAAGCACCACGCGCTGTCTTTGTCTGTTCATTCGCACTGTTTTCATCAACTGTTTCCCAGTAAGATGCTAACGGGCCTACTTTCACGGTGTCCTGCCCTGTGGAGATGGGATGGGATTTCTAGTCCTAGTTTTTCCGTTGTAAAACTTGGGAAAGGGGGTCAAAGGCAAATTCAGTGATGTAGAGAGAGAGGGAGGGAGAGAAAGAGAGAGGAAGAGAGTGATAGCTAAAGAGAGAGCACGCAAAAAAGAGAGATCTAAGGAATCCATTTTAATCCGTGTCACCACGGCTGTCATTGCTCCTCCGGTTTTTAAGGAACTGGTTGGTGGTCGGAAATATGGAACAGCAACATGGAGAGAGAGAGAACAGAGAAGAGAGAGAAGAGAAAGAGGGGAGACTGTACAGGCATGTGTGTCGGGGTGGTGTATGGATTTGTGGTGGTGAAGGAGAGAGAGCTTATCCCTTAAAGAATCAATTATAAACGCTTGGGCTGAGATCAAGGCACGAGCCTGGATTGCTGGCTTTACTAGAGCCACGGGAGGGGGGGTTGGAAGAGTCACAAGGGGTGGCTAGGAAGGAGGGGAGGATGATGGGGAGAGAAAAGAAGAAAAGGATTAAATAATTTCGAAGCCACCCCGTATTTAGAAAGTTGATCTGTAGATCAAGGAGTAGGTAATTGGGGAAGACTGAGGAGAGAAGAGGCGGTGGAGGCAGTGAGGAGATAAAATAGGTGATGGAGGACGAGGAGGGGGGAACAGGATGAGAGAGGTGGAGATATGACTGGGGAAGGATTGAAGCGACGTGAAGGAGATAGAAAGGCAGAGCATTGTCAGAAGGAGAAGCAGGACATCATGTCGGCTAGCAGGCTAATCTAGGGTTCTGATAGAATGAGAAGTAGGGAATCATGTACGGTAGCAGGCTGATCTAGGGAATCATGTTGGCTAGCAGGCTAATCTAGGGTTCTGGCAGAATGAGAAGTAGGCCTCATTTAGGGTAGCAGGCTGATCTAGGGTTCTGGCAGAATGGGAAGCAGGGCCTCATGTAGGCTAGCAGGCTGATATAGCGAATCATGTAGGCTAGCAGGCTAATCTAGGTTTCTGAAGGAATGAGAAAGAGGGAATCATGTAGGCTACCGGACTGATCTAAGGTCGATTAAACTCACAGATTACTCCACTACAAACATGGGTTCAAACAATATTTGAAATTTTTAAAGACACATTTGGTCTGCCTGGAGTGCCAGATTAGTAGAGATTAAGAATTTTCAATTGATTCCATTCACTACACAAACTCAGTCAGGCACAGGTCAAATATTCTGAAAGGATTTAAAATAGTATCCGAGCCTTGATCTGCTTCACTCCACTGCATAAATGCTATTTTTGCTATCATAAGCCTCTGAGAATTTGTGCTATCTGTAGGAGGTGCTTAGTTCATGGTTGCTTCTTAGGCCGGCTCCTGATCGCCCTGGCAACAACTGCTGCTAATACACGAACCTGTCACAGGTGGCGTGACACCCATTAGCTAGCTTACTCCTCATTAGCGATTAAGTTCCTGACCAATCTGTCAATTTCTGCCTTTAGCAGCCCGTGATCCAACATTCACGTTAGCGCTCTTCTTAGGATGCAAGCCTACATGCGTTGTATCTCCCTAAGTGGTGTGCTAGTCAGATTTGACCTTTTTAGTAATTTAACTGGTACTCTTAGTCAGAGTGACGTAGGTGAAAAAATACATTAGTGACTGCATACACTGAGTACCTAACGTGATTTACGGTTTCCGTTAGTGACAGGAAAGGGAGGGGTCCAGTTAGGACGGAACTGGGGACGGAACTGGGGACGGCTACGTGGCGATGATGACAGACGAGACAGATTGTAAACTTTGCCAGGATTAATCCCCAGACAGTTACAATAATTGCCACGGGATTTGACCACAGCGAGTCTAGAACCCCCCTTCTATTAACACCCGGTCCGAAAGGCAGCACCCTACTCAGGGCAAGGTCACCTTCACTGCCCTGGGGCTTTGGGATTTGATCTTCAGATAGAGATAAGAGTGCCCCCCCACAGGCCTTCCAGTAGTATTTCCTACCATGATAACTGCGGTTCCGGAGGTGAGCCAGCAGTGAGATGCTGTGTGGACACTGAACATTCCTGCACAGCAGAACATTTGAACTTCTAGTGTACTTGAGTATATAAAAAGCTTCTAAAGTCCCTAATTTCAAATATCAAACATGCACCTCGGATCGGTGGTTTAAAAAATATATCAAACCGTACAAAACTGTAATGTATAATTTACATAATCGTTCACATTACCTGTTTTTGCAGGAATGTTTTCCTTCTGTGGGAAAATGTCTCATATTTGGATACACCGCCCGGAGCAGTCAGCTATGAAGCTGGAGTACAGTGTAGCTGCCTAGTTTACCCTAACCGCTGGTATGTTCAGTGCTAACCTTACAGTGCTAACGTTACAGTGCTAACGTTACAGTGCTAACGGTACAGTGCTAATGTTGCCTACGTTGAAATATGCACATCATACAGAAGTCAAGTACTGTACACCTATCGGCTGTGTAATAATTCATTCCGGAAATAATTCAAAACCCTCCTATTGACCTACCATTGTATTCACGGTAGTGCTCCTTCATATGTGAAGGAACTGCTGTCCCTCCGTTACCCCACCCACACCCTCAGGTTAAGCTCTGCTCCTCCACGTCCCCAGGACCAAGCTCTGCTCCTCCACGTCCCCAGGACCAAGCTCTGCTCCTCCACGTCCCCAAGACCAAGCTCTGCTCCTCCACGTCCCCAGGACCAAGCTCTAATCCTTGGGGGATCGGGCTTTTAGCTTGACCGCTCCTAGTCTCTGGAATGCCTTCCTGAACCACCTGAAGTCACCACAGGGCTCATTTAAAACAGGCTGAAAGACATTTTTTATATAGGAAGGCCTTGTCTTGATGAACATGCATTTCTTGTCCTTGCATGTTTCTTTTATTTTTTTATTTATTTAATGCACTTTGAGGTTATTCTAAATAATAAAAAGCGCTCTACAAATGTAATAAATTATTATTATTTGTTATTAATATTTATGTATTGAAGCCCGGCCTATGAGCTGCAGTAGGCGCCCGCCCACCCGTCCGTGTGTGTGTGTGTGTGTGTGTGTGTGTGTGTGTGTGTGTGTGTGTGTGTGTGTGTGTGTGTGTGTGTGTGTGAGGCTGAGCGTTGCGGGGCTATGACAGAAATAATACAGGGAAATGGAGCTTGTTTCCCTCAGACAGGCAAGGCCGTGTGGATGACAGATCTGCAGTCCCACCGCTCCGCTCCACTGCCACTCCAACACACACATGTGCGCGCACATCCCAAACAGAACCCTACTCCCTTCATCGTGCGCTACCCTGAGGGCCTTGGTCAGAGTATAGTGCACTTCAAAGGGGACGGAGGGCCATTTGGGACGCAACCTCTTCCTCTCGGTGGAACCGTGTTCGGTATTGTGCCTCTCTGGTTCACAGCACATCTCATTACTCACACTTCATTACCAACTCTTTATCTAAATAATAATAATAATAATAAGAAGGAACCTGGTGTCCTACGTTAGAGCTGCTCATTTCATGTTAGCCCCCTAATTAGGGAACCTAATTTGGGCAGAACACACATGGCTATTTTCATCCAGCTAATCTGTTCTGAATGAAGCTGTGAATGTGAACGTGCATAGATATTGCTAGTTGTGTATCCATTCACGGTTTAAAGTGACGGGGCACGCTGTCTGTCCCCAAGGGCTACTACCCTATTACCTAGGGGTCGTGGACAAAAGTAGTGCACTAAACACTGTGCCGTTTGGTAGCCAGCCAAGGTCTGTCATGTCTATTAGCAGGGTGATGGGGGGGTCCTGGAGGTGATGGTGTTGTGGGTCTCCTGTCACCCTGGCTCTTAGAGAGTCTGACTTCACGCTGGCTAGGGAAAGCAGGCCATGGACTAGAACTTCCAGCAAGCCAGCAGGTGAACAACCTGACACATGCCGTCAGGCAGGCACGTACAAGCACACATACGCGCAAGAGTGCGCAAGCCCACACGCGCACACACACGCCTGCAATATTCTGCAATTATTTGCCCAACTAAAAATAGACCAATGTAAACTGCAGGGATGATACATGTAGAGGCGCACTACAGCAGATACGGTCCACCCCCAGTCTCTCTTCAGTTTGTCTTCAGTCTCTCTTCAGTTTGTCTTCAGTCTCTCTTCAGTTTGTCTTCAGTTTGTCTTCAGTCTCTCTTCAGATTGTCTTTAGTCTCTCTTCAGTCTGTCTTTAGTCTGTCCAGTTTGTCTTCAGTCTGTCTTTAGTCTGTCCTCAGTCTCTTCAGTTGGTCTTTAGTCTCTCTTCAGTTTGTCTTCAGTCTCTCTTCAGTCTTTCTTCTGTCTTTCTTCAGTCTTTTGCCTTTCTTCGGTCTGTGTCTGTCCTCAGTCTTTCTTCAGTCTGTGTCCAGCCTTTCTTCAGGCTGTGTCCAGCCTTTCTTCAGGCTCTCTTCAGTTTGTCTTCAATCAGCTTTCAGCCTGTGTTTGGTTTGCCTTTTGTCTTTCTTCAGTCTGTCTTCACGGTGTCTCCAATTTTTCTTCAGTCAGAGATTAAACACATAAAAAATAAACTGTCTTGGCATGGTAGGAGCGGGCCATTAAAATAATGAACTATTGAAGTGTCTGAATTATTGGGCATATAGTAATTACAAAAGGACTATCTGAGGGTTGGCAGGCAATAGCCACTGTGACTTTTAGTCTACAAAAAACCCAGAGACCCAGAGGAAAGCTCCATTCACTGATTTAATGTAGAAGTGACAAGGGTGTTTTTTAGTTTTTTTAAATAAATTTTCTCACGTCCTGCCTGCTCTGTCCTCAGTCCTCCGTCCTCCCTGCTCTCCTCTCGAAAAGTGTAAAGGTGATCAAGGAGGAGGAATGCACTTGAAGGAAATGAAATGGTCCTGGTCACACCATTTTCTCAGCGTTGCCTTTAAGTAATGTTTACACATTTGGCTCACAAAATAAATGTGTGAAGTGATGAAAACAAATTAATTTCATTGTGCAAAACATTTAATAGATAGCATTGTTTGTTGGAAATGCTTTTCTCTGATGGACATTTTTTTTTTAAGGGGGTGTTAGATTCTTGGGATGTCAAACTCTGAGCCCCAACGAACAGAGATGAAGCCTCCCTGGTTTATTTCAAGTCTTATTCCAAAGTGGGCCCAGTGTAGCGCATTACTTTTGTGAGCATCCGACAAATGTAAGCACCTGAAGTTGACCGTGAAATCTAACGTTCACGGCCACACAAGTTGGCTGTCTGGTGAAGTTCCAGGGAGCATCTGGATGAGGGTGACTTTTTGCAAAGAGGCTGCCTCTTAACATTCGAGAGATCTTACTTACTTCACTGAGACTGTCCATAAGGATACTGTCTTCAGTTGAAGAAACTCGAGTGGTACTTTTGACGTTCTTTTTTATAAAGGTGTTGACGGTACTGAAACAAATCTTAACCATTAACTCACTCAAAAGTAAACATTCATTTGCTATCAACTCTAAATCACTTAGCTAATCAAATCTCTGCTTCAGTTATATGTTGAGTAGCTAGACAACTAGACAGCCTGACCGTTTCCTTAATGAAGACCTTCTTGGATGTGAATCAGCCAAATAATTCACTTTTTGTTTGGACCTTCTTTGCAAACTAACAAATATATCCATTTCCCTTACCTTAATTTTGGAAATACATAACAAATGACCAGCAGAATCTCCTCACACAGACAAGAGGTCCTGATTCCAAGCAACTCTGACTGTGGTATGATTGTTGATGCCAGGACTGATGGTGGTTTCAGCATTTCAGCAACAACTGACCTCCTGGGACTTTCATGCACTTTCATGTTCCCATGCTATAGCAGCTGAGCTAATCATTTTTGCCCATCAGCTCTCCAAACTCACTGGAACTCTCCCAAAAGGCAGGTCTTTATTTTGAATCCTAACCTCTGTAGAGAGATAAAACTTTTGTCACTGCTGACTGTGATAAGTAGGCTGGAGATTATTGTTCCCGCGCTCATTCAGAATAAATTGACTGTACCAGTCAAAGGTCTGAGTACACCTTGAAAAACACGATGCAATATTGAAATAAATACAGACAATTAATAATAATATGCAATAAAGAAAAAAAAATCCAAATTTGATTGTTGTGAGATGGATATGTTGTGAGATGAATACAAAAATGTTACAAAAAATGTGAATTAACTGGCTAGCTGAAGACAGAAAATGCAGTAAAAGCCCCAAAAAGCTCTCTCCATCTGATGAACAGTACTTAAAGGTAGGTTCCTTGAGGGACAAAAGAAAATTCAGTGAATTTCTTGCTCAGCATCTGGTAAATTCATCTGGCACCCAAGTACACTGTTCGACCATGATAAGAAGTCTTTTATGACGTGTTACAGCCAACAATCAATTCTTGCAATCTGTTCTGATTGTTGTCTTTTGACAAAAATTGTTTCTTAGCTGCAAGCTAAGACCATTTTATGTAAGACCTATTCTCACAGTGGCAGCTTGATACCGAGTAAATATTAGTTTGCTAGTTTTCAGGTGAGAGATAAGAAGGTTCTGGACAACTGTTCTAGTCATGAATAAATTGTTCTTTTTTATCATGGGATGTACACACACACACACACACACCCATATTGGGACAAATTAGGCACTTAAAGTAAATTCAGTGTATGGTAGTGTGTCTTTGGCATACAATAACTGGCTGAAATCTGTGAGCAGCTGTCCCCACCACACACTGGGTATCTTCCATGGTGTTTTTTTGACAGGCTTGTTCTGCATCCATCTTCAGTTCTTTGTTTTTCTGAGTATTTTAACCTTCAATCTCCTCTTCAGCAAATGAAAGGCATGTTGAATTGGGCTTATATCTGGAGATCACTTCTGCCACCCAACTCTCCAGTTTTTAACCCTGTAAAACCCCCTAGCTGCCCTGGCAGTGTGTTTGTGGTTCTGTCTTGCTGTATAATGAGCGGCGTCCAAAGAGTTTGGAGCCGTGTTCTTGCATGTTAGCAGGCAAGACGTGCCCTTAAACTGCCAGTGTCAGCAGTTACACCATTAATGAAGACAAGTGAGCCAGTTCCAGTGGCGGCCTGACATGCCCAAGCCATAACAACCCACTTAATTTCACATGTTACCATGTGTCTAATTTTCCCCACACTTTCCTCTAGTATGTGTTAGTCTTTGTCTCATATGTCCACACAATCTGCATCCAAAACCCTGCTAGTTCTGTTGGATAATGTTACCACGCTATCCATTTTTTTATACTAACTAGTGGTATGCAGTTTGCAGTGTATCCTCTGTAGTTCTTCCAGTGAAGTCTTCTGCGAGTGGAAGTGGCTGACACATCCATGCCTAAGTCCTGGAGAGTGTTTTTTGTGGTCTATCAAAGATTTTTTTTATTTTCTTCATTATGGTAAGCATTCTTCAGGGCCTTTGTAGAGGACTGCCTTGGCCTACCAGGCTGTTTAGGATGGCTGAGGTTTTGATGTTTCTGAATTTTCAGACTTATTATAGATTCCCTATTTTTCATTGACTCCCTTTGGTCCTGATGTTGACGGTCACGAAAAGAGTAGACATTGACAGCTTACTTATGCTTGCACAAACGATGTGAAACAAACTGTATTAGCCAGAAACGTCTGTCTTGGAATTCTTCCAATACTTTCGGCGCCCTGAAATAGGGGAGCAATGTTTAAAAAGCATTGTCAGTTCTAAATGGTAAAACCAATATGCATGCAAATACCCTCAAATTAAAGCTTAGAATACTGTTTTAAAAGAAAACAATGACAATGACCCAGTACTTACAGAGGGCGCTTTATATCTGAAATCAGATGGATGTCTTGTGTTATTCCTATTATACAGGTATACTGTATCTTCCACGTGAATTAGAAATGTGTTTGCATACCAACTCCGCTTCAGTCCAAAGCCTCAACTGATATATTTATTCATGAACGCTGCTCCTTCCTGGAACTCCCCGTCAGCGAAATGTTTAATTTGCACATGCCTCTGCAAGAGCAAATACTTACTTAGTTGTCTCTGGGTTTCAAACCAGTGACCTTTTATCTGCAAAGCTACACTCCACCTATAAAGGGAAATTTCACTGCTGTTCTGTGAACCTATATATGTCCGTTCATGTGGTATTAACATCTACCATCAAAGCATGAATTTTCTCACGTGACGCGTATATGAGCGTTTCTGCAATTCACTTGTAGCTACGGTCTATTTGCATTTCCTTGTTGAATGCAACACACAATTATCCAGAATTAATAGCAAAGTCATGCTATCCTTATAATGAGGAATCATCAGAAACTAGCTAGCTAGCGAGCTTCTGTGAATCTGTAAAAACTAGTATTGCCCTCGTGTTACAAAAATCCACCTTTGCAGGTGGGATCACTCGGTAGTCTTCACAAGGCCAGTGAAGATGTGTCAACCTGGCAAAAGGTTGACAACATTGTTGCCGATAAGAAAATTGTCGAGACAAGGACAACCACTTTTGCCGAACACTTGTGTAATCAAGCAATCGGTGAAACACAAGGGCCACGATAATTGCTGCGAAAAATTTAAAAATATACTGCTGTCGTGCATACAGTAGATACAGTATCTCACAAAAGTGAGTACACCCCTCACATTTTTGCAAATATTTGATTATAACTTTTCATGTGACAACACTGAAGAAATGACAATTTGCTACAATGGAAATTAGTGAGTGTACAGCTTGTATAACATTGTAAATTTGCTGTCCCCTCAAAATAACTCAACACACAGCAATTAATGTCTAAACCGCTGGCAACAAAAGTGAGTACACCCCTAAGTGAAAATGTCCAAATTGGGCCCAAAGTGTCAATATTTTGTGTGGCCACCATTATTTTCCAGCAATGCCTTAACCCTCTTGGGCATGGAGTTCACCAGAGCTTCACAGGTTGCCACTGGAGTCCTCCTCCACTCCTCCATGTCGACATCACAGAGCTGGTGGATGTTAGAAACCTTGCGCGCCTCCACCTTCCGTTTGAGAATGCCCCACAGATGCTCAATAGGGTTTAGGTCTGGAGACATGCTTGGCCAGTCCATCACCTTTAACCTCAACTTCTTTAGGTCGTCTTGGAGGTGTGTTTGGGGTCGTTATCATGCTGGAATACTGCCCTGCGGCCCAGTCTCCGAAGGGAGGGGATCATGCTCTGTTTCAGTATTTCACATTACATGTTGGCATTCATGGTTCCCTCAATGAACTGTAGCTCCCCAGTGCCGGCAGCACTCATGCAGCCCCAGACCATGACACTCCCACCATCATGCTTGACTGTAGGCAAGACACACTTGTCTTTGTACTCCTCACCTGGTTTCCACCACATACGCTTGACACCATCTGAACCAAATAAGATCATCTTGGTCTCATCAGACCACAGGACAATGTTCCAGTAATCCATGTTCTTGGTCTGCCTGTCTTCAGCAAACTGTTTGCGGGCTTTCTTGTGCATCATCTTTAGAAGAGGCTTCCTTCTGGGACAACAGCCGTGCAGACCAATTTGATGCAGTTTGCGGCGTATGGTCTGAGCACTGACAGGCTGACCCCCTACCCCTTCAACCTCTGCAGCAATGCTGGCAGCACTCATACATCTATTTCCCAAAGACAACCTCTGGATATGACGCTGAGCACGTGCGCTCAACTTCTTTGGTCGACCATGGCGAGGCCTGTTCTGAGTAGAACCTGTCCTGTTAAACCGCTGTATGGTCTTGGCCAACGTGCTGCAGCTCAGTTTCAGGGTCTTGGCAATCTTCTTATAGCCTAGGCCATCTTTATGTAGAGCAACAATTCTTTTTTTCAGATCCTCAGAGAGTTCTTTGCAATGAGGTGCCATGTTGAACTTCCAGTGACCAGTATGAGGGAGTGTGAGAGTGATAACACCAAATTTAACACACCTGCTCCCCATTCACACCTGAGACCTTGTAACACTAACGAGTCACATGACACCGGGGAGGGAAAATGCCTAATTGGGCCCAATTTGGACATTTTCAATTATGGGTGTACTCACTTTTGTTGTTTAGACATTAATGGCTGTGTGTTGAGTTATTTTGAGTGGACAGCAAATTTACACTGTTATACAAGCTGTACACTCACTACTTTGCATTGTAGCAAAGTGTCATTGCTTTAGTGTTGTCACATGAAAAGATATAATCAAATATTTGCAAAAATGTGAGAGGTGTACTCACTTTTGTGAGATACTGTATGTCTGAAACATTGATCCTTGAGTCACTCATCACTACGGTGCGTCTCTGAAAAAACACAACAAATAGTGTTTTAGGCTGGATTTTCCCTGTAATAGCAGGGCACTTTCCCTTCTTAAAAGGCCTCCTCTACAAGCCAATTCATTTTCCCTCTACTACAACAGCTTTGCCGCTCTGCCACTAATGAAATAGCCAGATACTTTTTGGTCCAGCCAAGAAACACAACATAAACGGGCGTGCGGAATCAAGTACCCACGTCTCAGACCTAGATGGAACCCTAGTGTCTGTGGGCCCTGGTCCACGAGCAGTGCACTATGAAGGGACTAGGGTGTTATTTGATGTTCTGCCCCGGTAGTATTTCAGCCAAGTCCACTCTGCTGTCACCTCTAATCTCCTGATTTGTAACCTCAGCTTTGAACATCCATTTTAGCTGTCACCCAGGCTTTAGCGCAGAATTACTTTCCCATATTAAAACCACTGCAGTGGTCACAGCTAGCCGCTGGCCATTCACATACTGTATGTGGGGGTACACAGACACACAGACACACCATGCCTGGCTAGTCATCAGTTCTGGAGATGGGATAGTGAGGCAGGGAGGGAGGTGGAGAGGGATAGGGAGGGCGAGGGAGGTAAGTGAAGAAAGGAGACAGAGTAGAGATTAATATGGAATGTGAGTATGATGGGAGTGGAGGTTTGTTTACGTTTCATCTTACCGAGCCAGTAAATAGCCTTCCTGCACAGCTATCTTAGCAAGGCTTATCCAGGAGCTGCAGCCAGGTCAGCACTTTGCTGTGTGAGGCTGCTGGAGGAGCAGGGTTCAGTCCTCTGTTGATACCCAACAACCCCAGTGAGTTACCATGATGCATTCGATAATCGCACGTTTGTGCACCAGGGAGATCCTTCGTTTAGGAACATATCTATTGTGTAAATACAGTAATGAGAAGCAGAGAACAGGAAAGCTCCTTCTCTGCTCCTTCTCCCTCTTCTCTCTCCTCTCTCTCTCCTCTCCCTCGCCATCCCTCTCTTTTACTCTCCCTCTGATTCTCTTCTCCCTCTCCTCCTTCTACCCACCTTCTCTTTCTCCCTCACCCCCAAGTCCTCTCCATCCTTATCTTTTCCTCTACCACTCCTCTCCCTTTCCCCATTTTCTCCTGTCTTTTCCCCCCTGTCCTCTCCACCCATCCAAGTCCTCTCCCTCGCCCTTCTCCTCTCCCTCCCCACCTTCTCCTCTCTTTCTCCCTCTCCACACCCTTTCCGCTCCCTCCTTCCCACCTCCCTCTCCTCTCCCATCTCTCTCTTGTCTCTCTCCCTCTGCTATCCCTCTCCTTTTTCTTTCCCTATCCCATCTCCCGACAACCTAATGCCGTTCTGCTACAGCTGAGGTA
>JACXGI010006957.1:17787-39560 GCA_016801175.1 Esox masquinongy
AACCCCATCACCATTATGTATCCTACTGTCATCATAATCAGATTCACTAACCCCATCAACATCATGTATCCTACTGTCATCGTCATAATCAGATTCACTAACCCCATCACCATTATGTATCCTACTGTCATCATCATAATCAGATTCACTAACCCCATCACCATTATGTATCCTACTGTCATCATCATAATCAGATTCACTAACCCCATCACTATTATGTATCCAACTGTCATCATCATCATCAGATACACTAATCCCATCACCATTATGTATCCTATTATCCTCATCATCATCATCAGATTCACTAGCCCCATCACCATTATGTATCCTATTATCATCATCATCATAATCAGTTTCACTAACCCCATCACCATTATGTATCCTACCCAACCAAACCACTTCAGGTTCTAATCAGGGTACTAGTGCCTGTTTCCAACCAAACTACTTCAGGTTCTAATCAGGGTACTAGTGCTTGTATTGAAGTAAACCTCCTCAGGTTATTATAACAGTGCTAGTGCTTATATCCAACCAAACCCCTCTAGGTTCTAATCAGGGTACTAGTGCCTGTATCCAACCAAACCACTTCAGGTTCTAATCAGGGTACTAGTGCCTGTATCCAACCAAACCACTTCAGGTTCTAATCAGGGTACTAGTGCCTGTATCCAACCAAACCACTTCAGGTTCTAATCAGGGCACTAGTGCCTGTATCCAACCAAACCACTTCAGGTTCTAATCGGGGTAGTAGTGCTTGTATTGAAGTAAACCTCTTCAGGTTATTATAACAGTGCTAGTGCTTATATCCAACCAAACCCCTTCAGGTTCTAATCATCTGATCCTAGATCTGTTTATGTGTGCGTGTCATGGCTGGATTTAGGACCAGGAAGGCACATCACTCACAGAATATTAGGCATCATCTACAGAACATCATTGGCTTTGAGTAGAGTAATACAAACCCATATTGTGTTAGAAGTGTGAAAATGAAAGGATCTGAAATGCAGGCAAAATTAAGAAAACTAAAATCAGAATAATCTTTCATGTTGCTTTTACATGTTATGTAACTTTTCCTACACCCTTGGTAACTGAATTATTGCCATCTGTTTGAGATCTAGAAAATGTGAAGTAGATGCATTCAGTTAAGATAAATATTGAACAAATAGGTCTAGGAAACAGTAAATAAGAAAATAGTATTTCCCAAAGTTTACAGATTTTGTATATTAATTTGAGCCAGTTCTCACTACAGCAGGATAATAATTAAGCAGCAGTAGGACATTTGGATTGTTGTGGATTAAAGCATGGACATTTTTCATTATGGAAAAATAACAGACATTTTAAAGGGAAATATTTTAAATGTCTGACTACAAGTCAAATTAAGATGCAGCATCTGTGGCATTGACATTACTCCGGGGATGTTCTTCTGCCGAACCCTGAACAAATTGGGAGCACAGAACGCTCCGCGTCTCAGTCAGGAAAACAAAAAATGTTGTGCTGGGTAGGTATGACCTAAGAAGATAGGGAAGAAACAGAAAAATATCAGGCAAGCCGAAGTGTCTCTCATTGGTTCAGTTCATTACCGGGAATGGAAATGTAAAGGGAGTCTTAACTGTTCACATGGGCACTCAGATCCTTAAGATGTTCTTCAGAGAGTGAGGCAGAGAGAGAGAATGAGACAGAGTGAGACAGTGTTGGGAAAAAACACACCACCAGCACACTAATGCATTGACAGTCACACTGTGTCTAGATGCCTGTGGCAGTGAGGTCTGTCAGTCAGACTGTGTCTGGAGTCTCGTGGCAGTGAGGTCTGTCAGTCAGAATGTGTCTGGAGTCCTGTGGCAGTCAGACTGTGTCTAGATGCCTGTGGCAGTGAGGTCTGTCAGTCAGACTGTGTCTGGAGTCTCGTGGCAGTGAGGTCTGTCAGTCAGAATGTGTCTGGAGTCCTGTGGCAGTCAGACTGTGTCTGGAGTCCCGTGGCAGTGAGGTCTGTCAGTCAGAATGTGTCTGGAGTCCTGTGGCAGTCAGACTGTGTCTGGAGTCCTGTGGCAGTCAGACTGTGTCTGGAGTCCTGTGGCAGTGAGGTCTGTCAGTCAGAATGTGTCTGGAGTCCTGTGGCAGTCAGACTGTGTCTGGAGTCCTGTGGCAGTGAGGTCTGTCAGTCAGACTGTGTCTGGAGTCCAGCTCACTTGTCCTGGCCTCTGCCATGCTGGGTTGGTTGTTGGTGTTCTTATGCTGTGAAACACAGTATACGGGTATCTTACCATCTCCATCTCCAAGTGTGTGTGTGTGTGGGGGGGTGATAGAGAGACGGGGGGAGTAAGGGGGATATGGTAGATGGAGTAAGGGAGAGGGAGAGGGAGAGAGAGAGAGATAAAGGAGAGAGTACCAGGAGTTAACAACGCAATACTCTAGCTGTTCTTTTTTTATGTCCAGACAGACGCAATGGACGTAGGAAGAAACAGTGTCATCTCAAGCCGTGTGTGTGCACTTGTGTGTGCGTGCGTGTGTGTGTGTGTGTGTGTGTGTGTGTGTGTGCACTGTGAAAAAGAAGATTGATTGAACTTGCAATTGCAAGGCAACAAGCTGCATTAGGATTGTGGGTTAGCCCTTCTTTCAAAAACTTTCAAGAGGAAAAAAAGTTTGACTTTCAAAGTTTAATCACTTTGAAAAGATTTAAAAAAAATGCTTATTTCACTTACTGACATCTACTTAGCTGATCCTCATTGACTACAATGTGCATACAGTACTATTGTGGGTTGTGTGGTGGTTTCAGCTAGTTATCTGAAGACGGACTTCCTGTTAGTTGCTTTGTATAAGTGTCTGCCAAATGCCTGGTATAGGTAGCTGGAGGGAAAGATGTTCATCACTGTCGTTCTGACTGATGTTACGTTTTACTTACATACACGTTTACTTGATTTTTTTGTTTTTTCTTCTAAATACACAGGTATACACATACATACACACACACAACAGGATTTACCCAAAAATCCTGGTTGGATTTCTAAAAAACAAATCTGTAGTCTATAGTCCTGAAAATTTTACAGATTTTTGTAACCCTGCTCACCAACCATTTGCCTTGACACCAAGATGATCCGTGATGCTGCGGCAGAGTAGTTGAATCGAAATCAGAGGTTTAATGACCGAAAATGCAACGCATTCCCATCACGTCCTGTACAGTGCAGACCTGTGGGAGCTTTCGAAGTTGGTATTTTCAAAAACGCTGATGATGAATCAATCGCAGTGTGTCCTTGTCATTTTACTGGCTGTTAATACCTTTGCCTTCGCTAACCCAACAACTAGTACATCTCAATCACTGTGTCTCTCAAAGGGTATCAGGGTTTTTGTTAATCCGGGTGTGTGTTAATCAGGGTGTGTATTTTGTCTGAGTTTTCTAATTTCTGAAGCAGATTCTGTGTGTGCGTAATTGTGTGTGTGTGTGTGTTAGCGGACAGTATTACCTAATGTGCCACCCAGGGTATAAAGACACACCTGTCTGTCGGAGCTATTGAGCCAGGTATTGATAACAGGCGCGCGCTCGCACACACAATCTTAACACCCGAGACTCCTGTCGATAACACTTCTCAACACACACGAGAACGCACACACATACATAATATCCCGCTGTCAATAGCTCTTCCCTACAGTCTCGGGGGACACGAAACCCCTTCTCCACTGTACACATCTGCAATAATAAGCAATTAAACACCTCCCGGTCCTGTTCAGGACACACAGGGGGTCTGGGAATGAATTTTCCACTTAAGGGTAATTGGCATTGGATATGCAGCCCCGGGCAATAACCTCAAGTGTGTAACACTGGTACAGTGTTTAGAGATGACACCCTGATGGGCGGCTACAGTTTGAAAGTGGTAGCGTATCCTGTTCCCTGGTCCTTGGTCAACTTTAACAGCGGAGGCCGTTGGGGTAGTGGTAACGTAATACCGAAGTCAGATTACGGCGTCGTCGTAAGGGCAAATTAATTTCAAGGCCGGCGTCTACGTCAAAACAATCTGGTTCACAGTGTCACCGACGTCGTTTGTAGAGCACTGTGAGGAACGGCTTTTTGTTGTTCCTGGAGGTCACGCGTTTTGTTCCTGTATTCTTTCAGGTGTCGTGATGGATGGCTGTGTTGCCGGTTTTCACTTTCGTTCGACAGCAAATGGCATGTACGGTTTTTGCGTTAGAAACCTTGTGTATTTTTTGTTATTGATTGGACATTAGATTAAATTAGTTGCATGGCTGTGGCTGTAAAGAAACACTATTTTGCATTGAAAATTCTGTTGACAATTACATGCTAGAAGCGCGGTGAGGACACATACCTACAAAAAAGAGAACTTGGCCCTGATTTTAAAACGGACATGACCATTGCAATAGACGGGAGTGTGACTCTGCCAATAAATCATTCTCTGTGGCGGTGTATAAACTGGTTCTCAATGGCGGTATACAAACCTGTTCTCAGTGGCGGTGTACCTACCTGTTCTCAGTGGCGGTGTACAAACCTGTTCTCTGTGGCGGTGTACACACCTGTTGTCTGTGGAATAGTGCACCAGAGTCAATTAAACTCAGCTCCACTAATCATGATGGTATTAATGGTAATCAGTGTTCAGTCAGGCAACCAGGTAGGCCAAATCTAAACTTCAACACCCAATGAAGAACCTTGTCTACATGTGACATTACCCTGCTTTTAGCCCGGTCAATTGCCCTCATGTCCCCTGTCCAGGCCCTTAGGAGAAGCCATCGGGATCAGCCAGTCACAGCGTTCGTGTGAGTAGCGTTTATCATCCCCTTCATTCAAGGGCAGGTTTGTTCATTTTGTGGCCCCCTCCCTCTAACATGTGACCCTCAGAATGGGATACACCATCATCAGTTAATTTGAACTTAAGTGTTGGCTAGTAAGTTACAATAGGACTGTGAAAGACATGCAGAAATAATTGTACAGAAGTTTTTTTTGACAGAGGTTTTATTACAGGTGTTGCTGTTACATTCATGTTATAGTTAACCAAAAGTAATTAGACAATTGACTCAAAAGTTGTTTCATGGACAGGTGTGGGCTATTCCTTCATTATTTCTGCATCAATTAAGCAGGTAAAAGGTCTGGAGTTGATTCCAGATGTGGCATTTGCATTTGGTAGCTGTTGCTGTGAACCCACAACATGCGGTCAAAGGAGCTCTCAATGCAAGTGAAACAGGCCATCCTTAGGGTGCAAAAAAATAAATCCATCAGAGAGATAGCAGGAACATTAGGAGTGGCCAAATCAACAGTTTGGTACATTCTGAGAAAAAAAGAACGCACTGGTGAGCTCTGCAATGTAAAAAGGCCTGGATGTCCACGGACGACAACAGTGGTGGATGATTGTGGGATCCTTTCCATTGTAAAGAAAAAATACTTCACAACATCCAGCCAAGTGAAGAACACTCTCCATGAGGTAGGCACATCATTATCCAAGTCTACCATAAAGAGAAGACTTCATAAGAGCAAATACAGAGGGTTCACCACAAGGTGCAAACCATTTATAAGCCTCAAGAATAGAAAGGCCAGATTAAATGTTGCCAAAAAACATATAAAAAAGCCAGCCCAGTTCTGGAACCGCGTTCTTTGGACAGATGAAACTAAGATCAACCTGTACCAGAATGATGGGAAGAGAAAAGTTTGGAGAAGGCTTGAAACGGCTCATGATCCGAAGCATACCACATCATCTGCAAAACACGGTGGAGGCAGTGTGATGGCATGGGCATGCATGGCTTCCAGTGGCACTGGGTCACTAGTCCTTATTGATGATGTGACAGAAGACAGAAGCAGCCGGACGAATTCTGAAGTCTATAGGGATATATTGTCTGCTCAGATTCAGCCAAATTCAGCAAAGTTGATTGGACGGCACTTCACTTTGCAGATGGACAGTGACACAAAGCATACTGCGAAAGCAACCCAGGAGTTTTTTAAGGCAAAGAAGTGGATTATTCTGCAATGGCCGAGTGAATCACCTGATCTCAACACTATCGAGCTTGCATTTCACTTGCTGAAGACAAAACTTAAGACATAAAGACCCACGAACAAACAACAACTGAAGACAGCTGTAGTAAAGGGCTGGCAAAGCTTCACAATGAAGGAAACCCAACGTTTGGTGATGTCCATGCGTTCCAGACTTCAAGCAGTCATTGCCTGCAAAGTATTAAAAATGAATTGTCCAATTACATTTGAGCCCCTGAAATAAGAGGACTGTGTATGATGGTGTATGTATGGTTGCAATTCCAAAACGTTTCGTACAATATTTTTGTTCAACCCCTTGAATTAAATCTGAAAGTCTGCACTTAAATTTCTTCTTGGTTGTTTCATTTCAAATCCATTGTGGTAGTGTACAGAGCCAAAAATATGAAAATTGTGTCAATATCCAAATATTTCCAGACCTAACTATGTTTTGGAGCTAACAATAAAACCTAATCATTTTTTGGAAAGTCAAAATCCATTCTCATGGATGCTGGGCCATCCATGAGAATGACCATTTCACTCACCATTGAGTCATCCATATTGTTGTTTCACTCACCGTCGAGTCATCCATATTGTTGTTTCACTCACCATCGAGTCATCCATATTGTTGATAGAACAAAGACGTCTTCAGCTTCGCAGCTAGCTGTAGTAACATTAGCCGGGAGGTCTGTGCCGTCGGCGCTGCCACAACAATCTGAAGTGGGGACGACATCACAAGGAGAAATATTTCTTTCCTCCTTCATCATCGCATTTCTTTGCATTGTTTCTCTAATAGAAACTAGTGAGGTGCAGCAAAATTCCCTGTTATTGTTTCATCTCTCTATCTCTTTCATTTCGGAGCTCCTCTAGGTTACAAGTGCTTCATTTCGCTAGTTTCCACTAGTGAAAGTAATTGCTGGATTTCAAATGTAAACTGTTGGAGTAGAGCCGAAGGAAAAAAATTGCTTGCCATCCCAATAATTAGAGGGCACTGGAGGTACAATCATCCTTCGATTTCATCATAGGAATTCGGGCCAAAGGGGATTGATAAGTGCACTGATAATCCCGCTAAAACGCCTTGAGGACAGATTTATCAGTGAGTAGATCTGAAAGTTAACACATTACTTGATTTTTGTTTTCTAACTCACCTTAGAAGTATCCCTATTGATGAACATGAAGCATCTATTTTCTATTTTGTTTGTTTACCAAGTTTAATTTCTTTTTTACTGTTATTAGTCAAAATATTAAAGAATGAAAATACAAACTGAGACAAAGAGGCAAAAGAAAAACAAACTTAACTGTACCAACTCACAGACTGACCGAACCCCTTTACAAGGCACAAATTCCTTCCATGTACAGACCCCCTATGGTAGTGATGGCCATTCGAGGCTTCATTAGCGTTATTTTAGCAGCAGGATATTATGCTGTCAGCACTCAGATTTTCTTAATCACAATAAAAGCCATCATTGAAATGTATAAGGCAATATAGTTAACAATCTAGTCTGTGAAAAAGAACAGACAAGGATAACATTGGAACGGACATTAAACATAAAATGTACAGACTAGATTGTTAACTATATTACCTTATATATTTCAATGATGGCTTTTATTTTGAAAAAGAAAATCTGCGTTAGCACTGCTAGCATAATATCATGCTGCTAGAAGAACAATAATGAAGCCTTGAATGGCCATCACTACCCTATGGTACGAATCCGTCCATCACTCTGAGGTATAATCAAGGTTAAAGAAGGACAATAAGGGATTTGTGGGTTTTAAACTTGCTGTTATTCCAATTGATTTCATCTCCAAAGACGGTCAAGTACTGGGTTTTAGTTACATAAAGGATGAAGTCAAAGATAAACCATGTTGTTACATGAGAACTTATGGCTTGAGTGAGAGGCTCGATAGCAATTGCAAAAGGCACTGATGAAATTGCACAACCTAGCCTTTTCTCTTCATGGATTTCAAATTGGGGAAACAGTGATTATTTGGCGAGAGTCCTGGCAAAGGGACCCTTTATAGAAGTCGGATCCATTTTATGGATTCATATGCAATGTAACATTTCAGGAGGAGCCCAAATTCTACATGATCAAAGGCTTTTCTGCATCGAGAGACCTCAGAGTAAAGTCCACATTAGGTGACCTCAGAGGTTATATTATATTGACGAAACGCCTGAGAAAACAAGACTGTGGGTTCCTGTTAGTGATGAAAGCAGTCTGATCTGAGTGAGCTTGTTTTCTCGCCAAAGCACCAAGCGTGTCGGCCAACATCTGAATTGAGTAGAGAAATCGCCCTGTATGACCCACACTCCTCGGCATTCTACCCCTATTTCAATAGCTATAATACCTGCTCAACCAGAGAATTTGGCAAAGTCCCTTCATCGCTAGACTGAGCTAATATTTTATGCACTTGGGGCAGAATTTCTTTTAAAATTCCCAAAGCAAACCATCTGGACCGAGAGTCCTGTCGTTCTATACGGTTTTAAATAGTTTTTTGGATATCTTCCTGAGTCATTTAGAGTATTAGGACATGGTTCCAAGAGGGTAGTTTCCACTCCTCATAAGGTTTCTACAGGTGGAAAGACATCACAGCACTTTTTTCTGCTCTAATTGCGTTTGTATCCCACAATGCATTTAGGGACAGGGGGTGTGATATATTGCCAATATGCCACACCCCTCCATGCCATATTGCTTAAATAACTCATGCAAAGACAGAAGTCTTTTTGAAGATATTACCCCCACAGGTGTTCCCAGTTACGTCCGATTCTCCCGTATTTACTCAGCGGGCGGGGTCTCGAGGCGTTTTGATATGCCGCCACAATGATGAATGTGGATATTTCTATGCAAAAGTGATTTGTTACATCGAAACCAACTAAGCTAGTGAATATCGGAGTCATTTCTGACTCAGATATTATATCTGTGATCATTTCTGCACAGGGGGCTTGACATAGAGGATACGAAGAGCTGTGTACTCAGGTTGCTTGGCAACTCAACATGGCAGTGAGTTTGTGGGCTGCCTACTGTAGAACTGCAGAGCAGGATCGCTGCAGACATGCGAGATGCATTTTACGGTTAGCTATCTTGATATAAACAATTTTCAAACACACAATATCATTGGTCTCAATAGCAAACTGGACTGATTCACTTTTTTGCTGTTCACCAGCAATGGTTAGGTCTGGTGAGCCAGGATTTGAAAGATTGCTGCGCTGAATCCCATACTGTAGCTAACAAGTTGTTGGGGAATCTGTCATTCTGCCCTTGAGCAAGGCAGTTTACCTTATTTACTCCATTAAAATATTAAGGGTGCCATATTTTGGCTAGACCTTGTGTGCAATTCATGACTGGAGTCTTTAATTAAAATATACAACTTCATGAAATTTTATAACATTCATTACATATTCACATTATCACAGTTCAAACACAGAGTAGAATTTTCTTTTTTTTTTTTTTTATATTATAGATCACACTGTAAACCATACCTCACTTACAGTGTTGCAAATGAGGATGATTCATGCATGTTGGATAATAAACCATTGTAAAAATGCCCTAATTCTTTTCTCTAATGCTTGCAGACCATTTTCTATGCTCCCATACAATTCAAACTCATTCATTTGTATGGGTTTTTCTTTGGGGTTCACTGGTTAAGAACTAGACACCTGGAACGTTCTATTATACCGAATTATGACCCAGTTCCCCCCACCAGCTTTAGTATTTGATTTGGCTATGTGCATGCATTACAGAGAGGGACAGGAAGCATGTGAGAGAGAGGGGTAGAGTGATTGAGAGAAAGAGGTACAGAGAAAAAGAGCGAGAAAGATGGAGAAATGAGATTGGTGAGAAAGTGGACCTGCAGATACTCTTTTCATAACCAGCATTTTCTCATTCATTCCCTCTCGGTTAATTAAAGTCAACCTATTTTCCATTTCATTCTTTCCACTAAGTGTTCTCGTCTTCTGTCGCTAATCTCCTGGTCGGTCAGGGCGATGGATGATGACACAAAAGGAAAACCTATCCACACCACCGAGCCTTGGTCACTGATCATATCGCAGAGACGTTAAAGAAAAGAAGCAGCCTTCCACTGTCTGATCTCAGAAGCAAGGCCCCAGCGCAATTATCAGTGGTGGGAGATAATAGACTTCTTTAGGACGGATAATGGCTTTCACATGTGCACCTTGTTGTCTTGAGCATCTACTCAAGCCCAACAGTGTTTGTATTTAATCATACCGCCCACGGACATGATTGGAGGAGGACCTCTTTTGTTCCCTTTTGGTTGGTTTGGACTCAAACACCTTAATCAACAGAAACTTAATGCAATTACGCCTTCCTCAAGGCCATGTTAAATGACCATTTCACCAGGTTTCACTGGGTTTCACTGGCTATCTGTTATATCAGGGGAGATTGGGGCACCTATGTGTGATTTTGGGTGGTCCCCCTTAGACATGACCGATGTTCACATAGCAACACAAGGTGTGTTGTCGCAAGAGACTAGACCGCAACTCTGGGAAAAGATGGGCAGATGAACCGGTGACCTTTGAGCGCTCAGATCACCAGAATGCCCGTGGAGAGCGTATCTCTGATCCTCGTGGCCCGCCATTGGCTGAGGAGGACCTGGTTCCCAAAGAGCTTTGGCGTCTGGGGTGGGTACCATGGGGCAACAGACGCATTAGCATTATTTGGCAACCGTGGATGGGGAACTGGAACATTTAAAATCTCAGTCATTTAGTGGTTCCTATTATCTGAAGACAGTAGCGAAGTGCATATGTGTTCAAACTTCATTTCCACTGGGACTTGAACCAGTAGCAAAGGCGTGGTAGGTGTGATGCTCCAGCAACTGAGCCAGGCAGGACCTTATGGACCCAGCACCTGAAAGGCCCAAACTGATGGTGTGAGGAATGCCTCCAATGGTAGTTAGGTCACTATCCAGTTGGCTGACACGTTTCTTCGTTTGGCGCTGATAAAAAGGAATTCTTCTATCCTAGAACCTGAAATGAATTGTTCTGTCGTTAAACCTGCTGGGACACGTCCCGTTCATGTGTTTGCGGTGGTTTCGGCTTGCTGGGAGGGTCTTGCACTCCCGGGTCTCTACCCTGAGGGGTGTGGGCTGCATGAGGTCGGCCTCCAGACTTAGATTTGGCCTCCCGTGTTAGAATTGTCTGTGGTTCTGGGTGCACTGTCTGTGTCCTCCCTTCATACTGTTAGGATCAGACCTCCTAGTACCTGGTATTCTGTTACAAAACAGCCCTGCTCGGGACACTAGCTTCAGCTAAATTTGGGGATCTCCATGCTTTTTCTGACTAGCTTCAGCTAAATTTGGGGATCTCCATGCTTTTTCTGACTAGCTTCAGCTAAACGGCCTGGGGATCTCCATGTTTTTTCTGACTAGCTTCAGCTAAATTTGGGGATCTCCATGCTTTTTCTGACTAGCTTCAGCTAAACGGCCTGGGGATCTCCATGTTTTTTCTGACTAGCTTCAGCTAAATTTGGGGATCTCCATGCTTTTTCGGACTAGCTTCAGCTAAACGGCCTGGGGATCTCCATGCTTTTTCGGACTAGCTTCAGCTAAACGGCCTGGGGATCTCCATGCGTTGTTGGGAAATCGAGCAATACGCATGTACACTTAATATAGTTCAGACAGAATTGTCTTCACACATGCAAAACTCATGGGAGCTAGATTATTATCGAAAAATAATCTAGTGTCTCGTCTCTCCTGTGTCGGAAAATGTAGTGTAATGTAAATAAGCTCTTAAAGTTGTCTTCATTCTATATCTACTCATCTTTTCTCTCTATCTTTTGTGCATTGTCGTGCGTTTTACGACACTTGGTGTTCATATACAGGGGAACGTGTTATATATGTGTTGTGGAAAAGGTTATGGTGTGTGGTACTAGGTTGTGGTGTATGACAATATGTTATGTGTATGGTACTAGGTTATGGTGTGTAGCATTAGGTTATGTTGTATGATATGGTGTATGGTACTAGGTTGCGGTATGTGGTACTAGGTTATGGCATGTGGCAGTAGATTGTGGTGTGTGGTTATAAGTTATGGTGTGTTGTACTAGGTTATGGTGTGTGGTACTAGGTTATGGCATGTGGCAGTAGATTGTGGTGTGTGGTTATAAGTTATGGTGTGTTGTACTAGGTTATGGTGTGTGGTACTAGGGTATGGTGTGTGGTACTAGGTTGTGGTGTGTGGTACTAGGTCAGTGTGTATGGTACTAGGCTGTGGTGAGTGATAACATGTTGTGGTGTGTGGTACTAGGTTGTGGTGTGTGGTACTACGTTGTGGTGTGTGGTACTAGGTTGTGTTGGATGGCACTAGGTTGTGGTGTGTGGTCAAAGTTGTTGTGTGTGGTGCTAATTTGTGGTGTGTGTTACTAGGTTATTTTGTATGTTACTACATTGTAGTGTGTGATAATAGGTAGTGGTGTATTGTACTAGGTTATGGTATGTGGAACAATGTTGAGTTGGATGGTACAAGGTTATGCACTACTTTGCAGTTTGTGATACTAGCTTGTGGGCGTATGCATTTTGGTGTAATAAGGTTGTTCATTAAAGCAGGACCAAAAATAAAGTCTCACTATCTCTTGTCATTCTCTTGTCTTTCTTTTTGTCTCCGCCTCTACCCTCTCTCCCTTCTCTATATCTCTCTCCACGTTTTGTCCTTTGTTATTTATGCACTGGGACCTGGGACTATTAGAGGGAAATAAAGAAACAGAACAGAGATGGCACTCAGGTAGCACCGGTGCATAGATAAACAATGACTTTAATTCACATACTCTATAATCTAGGTTAGTAAATTGCAAAGGGCTGCAGAAAGCTGTGCTCGGGCCTCTCTCATCCTGATAGACATGCAAATCATTTCCTTGCTTTTCCTCTATCTCTTTTTCTTCTTTTTACTCTCTCTCTCTCATCTCTCTTTTTTCCCTCTGGTGGCCTCATTATCACAGCCGAGGCCTCTCCTGTCTTGGATGTCGATCAGCGCTCTCGTTTGATATTCACGTGGCGGCTGTGTGATTTCAACAGGCAGGAGGCAAAGAGAGGCCAGGAAGAAAGAGGGTAGAGGAGAGAAATACAGAGAGCAGCAGGGCCTTCGTCTTCTCCTCTGTATAACGTACCCCTGGGTCCTGACCCCGATCACCACCTACTGAGTCCACCCCCACCTGCTCGCCAGGCGCCAGCCGCTCACTGCTGATCACAAACGCGCCGCTCGTCTCCTCGTCTCTCCTAGTGTGAGACGTGGAGCCGATTCAATCACTGGCCATTCTGGTCAGGAAAAGAAACTTCAGTTTTGTCCGGTAGAGTTTTCAGTCAGATCAAGCTGAACTGGACAAGACAGCGCCTTCATCTTGGTGATTTATTCCCTTTTCTTTCTTCTTTCTTGTCTTGCATTTCTACGCCTCCTCAGACAATTGTCTCTTGTAGGGAAAGGCCTTACTCTTGACTGCTATTTCATTGTGTGATGAGCTTTGGACTGATTTGACTGTTTGACTACACACCAGAAGTTCCTTCTGTTTCCAGATTTAAAAGCAACAGGAACTCCAGAGAACAAATAGGCCCCAGATATTTCTGTGACGATGTGAACGGAGGCGGAGTCATCTGATCTGGCTTTGCTGTTAGGATGTGTGTCATTCCTCATGCAACACAAACTAGTCGCCATGGCAGCCAACGCCACGTATAATCAGTCATGTCTGTGCCTTGACATTTTCAAGTGGCATTATCGAAATTGTGTGTGTGTGTGTGTGTGTGTGTGTGTTTGTCCATATGCATGTGACTGTGTGGATGTGTGCAAGTGTGTGTATACTACCATTCAAAAGTTTGGGGTCACTTAAAAATGGCCATGTTTTCCATGAAAACATACATGAAATGAGCTGGAATAAGAAATATCACAAAATGAATAGGAAATATAGTCATTGACAAGGTTAGAAATAATGATTTTTAATTGAAATAATAATTGTGTCCTTTGTTTTTGTCAAATAATCCTCCATTTGCCACAATTACAACCTTGCAGACCTTTGGCATACTAGTCATAAATTTGTTGAGGTAATCTGAAGAGATTTCAGCCCATGCTTCCTGAAGCACCTCCCACAAGTTGGATTGGCTTGATGGGCACTTCTTACATACCATACAGTCAAGCTGCTCCCACAACAGCTCAGTAGGGTTGAGATCCGGTGACTGTGGCCACTCCATTACAGACAGAATACCAGCTGACTGCTTTATCCCTAAATAGTTCTTGCATAGTTTGGAGCTGTGCTTTGGGTCATTGTCCTATAGGAGGAGGGAAGTGATTCCAATCAAGCACCGTCCACAGGGTATGGGATGGTGTTGCAAAATGGAGTGATAGCCTTCCTTCTTCAAGATCCCTTTTACCATGTAAAAATCTCCCACTTCCACAACCAAAGCACCTCCAGAGCATCACATTGCCTCCATCTTGCTTGACAGATGATGTCAAGCACTCCTCCACTCCATCTTTTCATTTGGTCTGCATCTCACAAATGTTCTTCTTTGTGATCCAAACACCTCAAACTTACATTTGTCTGTCCATAACAGTTTTCCAATCTTCCTCTATGCAGTGTCTGTGTACTGTACTTTGCCAGTCTGAGATATGGCTTTTTCTTTGCAACTCTGCCTAGAAGGCCAGCATCCCAGAGTCGCCTCTTCACTGTTGACGTTCACTTTGGTGTTTTGTGGGTACTGTTTAATCAAGCTGCCAGTTGAGGACCTGTGAGGCGTCTGTTTCTTAAAACTGGCACTCTAATGTATTTGTCCTCTTGCTCAGCTGTGCACGGGCCACACACTCCTCTTTCTATTCTGGTTAGAGCCAGTTTGTGCTGCTCTGTGAAGGGTGTAGTACACAACGTTGTACAAGATCTTCAGTTTCTTGGCATATTCTCACATGAAATAGCCTTCATTTATCAAATCAAGAACAGATTGATGAGTTTCGGAAAAAAGTTATTTGTTTCTGGCCATTTTGAGCCTGTAATCGAACACACAATTGCTGATGCTCCAGATACTCAACTAGTCTAAAGATACTCAACTAGTCTAAAAACTAGCCAGTTTTATTGCTTTAATCAGCACAACCGTTTTCCGCTGTGTTAACATAATTGCAAAAGGGTTTTCCAGCTACAATAGTAATTTACAACATTCTGGCACAGCCAGAAGAAGACTGCCCCCCCCCAGAGTCTGGCTCCTCTCTAGGTTTCTTCCTAACTTTGGACCCCAGAAAGGCATTTTTCCTGGCCACTGTGCATAAATTGTTGTTGCTAGCTGTTTGGGGTTTCAGGCTGGGTGTCTGTAAAAGCACTTGATGACAACTGCTCATGTAAAAAGAGCTTTATAAAATAAATTTGATTGAACATTTATTTGATTGACCATTAACACTGTCTACAATATATTTCTGATGAATTTGATGTTTTTTTAACGGGCAAAAAATCTGCTTTTCTTTCAAAAACAAGGACATTTCTAAGTGACCCCAAACTTTTGAACGGAAGTGTTTCTTTGTGTGTGTTTGTAATGCAGATCATGATGATGAATACTAATGCTTCCTGTTTCCTGTTCGGGTGGGCCCTCATGCAGAGTTTAACTCTGAAAATGTTGTGAATTGGAAGCCTCACACGTCTATCTCTCATCTTCATCCGCTGCTCTCTGACTCTGTCTCTCTCCTCTTTCATCCTCTCCTCACCCCCCACTTTTTCTCCCATCTCTTCCTTCCTCTTTTCTTCATCTCCTCTGGTTATTTCCCTTACTCTCCCGTTCTCTGCTCTTTGACTTTACCTCTACTCCACCTCCCTATTCCCCTCTTCCTTTCACCTCCTTGCCTCTCCCTCCCCTACCATCCTCTCCTCTTCCTTTCACCTCCTTGCCTCTCCCTCCCCTACCATCCTCTCCTCTTCCTTTCACCTCCTTGCCTCTCCCTCCCCTACCATCCTCTCCTCTTCCTTTCCCCTCCTTGCCTCTCCCTCCCCTACCATCCTCTCCTCTTCCTTTCACCTCCTTGCCTCTCCCTCCCCTACCATCCTCTCCTATTCGTTTCCACTCCTTGCCTCTCCCTCCTGTCCTCTCCTCTCCTTGTGAATACGACTAATAATTGTGGCGTTTTTTGCCCAAGACCTCCCGGCTCGGGCAGAGAGGAGATGCTGTGCGGTCGTCAGGAAAGGGGGACTCGGGGCGGATGTCTGAGTTTTGTTGGCTGCCGGTGCCCCCCGTAGCCACAGCCTTCTACACACTGACCTTTTCCCCCCCCCCCCCCTCCACTGTCTCTCCAGTCTCAGTGGGACACAGCCAATATCAAATGATTTTCTTCATTTGGCTGCTCAAGTGCATCCTCTCTGCCTGGGACTGTTCTTGCCAACACAGACACACACAAACACACACACACTGACACACAAACACGCAGACACACTTTGCATTGGGAAGTGAGGATCGGAAATCTGGTACCCTTCAAAAAATAAATATTTTCATTACATCCTAACCCCTTACTTTAACCCTAATTATAAGCCTAATTCTAACCTTAACCCTTAACCTCAAAAAGGGTATTGTTTATGTGAGGACTGGCCAAAATGTCGACACTTCACTAGTATAAAGCTCAAACCGGTCCCCACTTTGAAATTTGAGTACACGCACACATACATACACATGCAGACACAGATATACACACACAGACGCACACAAACACACTCATATACACATACAGAGACATTTGAACCTGTGACAAAAGGATTTGTACTGTAAATCTGAGTCAGCTATAGTATGTTCCACAGCATTTGCAAGCAGAGATACCACGAGGTCTCTGATTGGCCAGGCGTAACCTTTTCTGACCAATGAACTGAGTGCATGGTGAGTGTGTCACGTTTTCATCACATAGATCTCACACATTTCAAACAGTCATAGCACAAAAACCAAAACCAAATTACAATTACAAGTTAACTTTGTTTTAAAGCGCATGTACTCTTCTTCAATTTGACAACACATTAATGTAACTTGGAATAATATATTTTGTTTTCTCCCATTAACAAACAATTGAAAGAATGAACGTCTAGTTGCATAAAACGATATATTGCGACGAGATTGAACCAGCAGTCAAATTAGGTCCGTACAGCTAATCATAATAGCTGATCATAATCAAGTAGGCACAAGGCAAATCTCAAGACATAAGATTTTTTATAAATGATAAGGGGAAGTACATGGCGTACATCTTTTGGCAGATGCAGGACATCATCGCGATCAAGTGACAACGTCGTCAGCACATAATTTTACTGGTTTTTAGGTAGGTAGTGAAAGTGACAGCTTGTTGCTGCACAAGCGAAACATTTGCGGGCAGACAAATTTACTTAAGTCTGACTGACGAAACAAACCGGACAATTAGTTGTCTAGTTAGCAATGGCATTTTCCATATTTGAATGATATCGGAAGAAACGCGAGAAAACAACCAACCAGTCAGCGGGCTACACAGCTACTGCAACGCTTTCCATTACTAGACTGAGCAAGCAACCATTCGAGCTCCACAGCTGATGTGCTTCTATCAAGTTATCAAGACAGGGTTGCTGTTGTCATCTAAAAGCTATTACCAACATTTCACAGCATGAAGAATTGACAACACAAAACGTATAGCCACAGTTTTTTTCTTACTCACCTCGACATCATTATCGCTCTAAAGAGCAAGGGCATTTATAACCTCGTATCACCAAACAACACAGAAACAATCTCTTCTAACGTAAAAAGTTGTGGCCGCTTTGGCACTAGCATTTTGAGTAAGGAAATTAATAAAACAAAAAAAAGTCAAATGACAGCATACTCTTTTCTGGTTTCTTAGTAATAACGAGATCCATGGGAATACAGTAACAGGCTTTTAATCAAGGAGATTTAGTAATATATGCACAACTATTGTTAAAGAAACACGCCCATTCAGCGACCGCTACAGTAATTTAAAAGAAGGCTGTCGACAGCATAATAAATACACATCGATTCTTAAAATCAAAATATCGATACAATATTGTGAAAAAAAGATTCGCGATTTTACATTAAATCGTTGTATTGGCACAGCACTAGTGAAACACAACAATTACGAGTTTGCAAATCTTTTTTTTACGCTTACAAAACTTATGTGGCTGTTTTACTTTCTCAGATACGCACACACAAAGATACACACCCAGGGGTGTCCGGGGTGAAGGTTAGCTGCAGCTGTGTCTTCAGTAGCACTGGATGTCCCACACTCAGACTGATTCCCAAATGCCACCTCCATCCCTACACACTGCACTACTTCTGACCAGACATGTGGGCTCTAGGGCACTATGTAGGCTATAGTGTGCCATTTGGAGTTAGTGGTTGTGTGTGTGTGCTTGTATGGTGGCTAGGGATCGGGTAGAAAGCCTGCTGCCTTTAGAATGTACATTGGTATTCACCCTGCAGGGATGTGTGTGTGTGTGTGTGTGTGTGTGTGTGTGTGTCAGCAAACACTCAAAGGTTAGACTCAGAACGAGCCGGATAAACCCCAAACACACACACAGACACACACCCGAACACAACTGTGAACTTTTCCATTTAAAATGTATTTCGTAGCTCTGCAAGCACGAGGAACGCGGTTAGGCTGGTGCATAAGGAAAATATGTGACATAAATGTGTGGGTTTTGAACAAAACAATTTAGCAAGGGTAGCAAAGCTGCAAAGCTTAAATGTACTTTCTCTGTGAAAACATTAAAAGAGAGAGAGAGAGAGAGGATGAGAGAGAAAGAGAGAGAAAATGAGTGGTGTTTTGCGGTAATAAGAGGTGTGATCATCAGAGACATTGGCTGTGCCTGGAATAGAAAAATAGAAACATGGGCTTCGTCCCAAATAGAACCCATATTTACTTAACCGATTTTGACCAGGGTTCTGGTAAATGGTAGTGTACTTAATTGGGAGTAGGGTGCTGTTTGGGAAGAACCAGTGTCATCTGTCTGGGGAAATACTGTAGAACCAGCACTAAGAACCAGCACTAAGAACCAGCACTAAGCGGGGAGATGGTTACTGTCTGGTGATCTCTGACACTAGTTGGAACATGCACATAGACCGGTTAAACCCTTGCACATTTCTTTCAGTTTCTCGTCTTATATATTATTTAAGCAAGCCAAACCCCAACTTGAACCCTAAACATAACCGCACTGCTGAACTTGTGCGTGACCCTAACCTTAAATGAAGACACAAAGACACATTTTTGTTTCCATTAATTTTTACAAAGTGGTGAATGTTTGCTTTGGGCCTGTTGGTTCTGGTGAAGCACCTGTCATTGGTTGGGTCTTTGTTCGACTCAACCCTGGAAGCCGGTCTCTGATTTCTCTGCTTTAACGGCTGCCAGTTTTTGTCATGCTAGATTTGGCATTCTATCCCCCCCTGACCACTCATTCTATACGTCTATACATGTTGATGAAAACCTTGAAACCCAGTTTTTGCCCGTATTAATTGTTTTGACGGGGCACAATCAGATATTCAGGATATCAGTCCGATCAAGTTACAAATAAATAATAAAGATAAGCCTTTACAATACACTGAATGTTTGAATGAAGTCATTATTTATTTTACCGTTGATTTAATTTTTCTTTACTTTTGTAATTAATACTAAAGGGGACAAAAACTCCAAAATTATTTTAATGACTTTAGCCATTAGCTTGCCTCATTTGCCTCAAGCTTCATTCACATAGTAATAGGAGACCTTCCTTTTAACTTTTACCCCGGCCATTGCACTTTTGCTGAAATAACGTAGGCAACAGAATGTTTACTAATGGAACTAATGTGTACTCTTCTACAAAGATTACTGTAGATGGCTAGCTAATAGCTATACAGCACCTATAATGAAAACAATGACCCCAATCACTCCATGGTTGGTTCGTTTCTTTAGAAAACAATAACAGTATAAAAGGATCACGTAATACAATTATTCTCTTTAATATATGAGATTCATAGTATTACAGAGTGGATATATATATTTGTGTGACGGCTGAGAAGTTCAGAGTGGATAAATATTTCTGGGAGAAAAAAATTGGGACGTCTGAGAGGGAATCGAACCGGGGTCAACATTTTCAAGGTCGGGGACATTACCACAAGACAACAGGTCGTGCTGGCAGGCAGTCCCCTAACTTTTTGGTTAATACACAAATTATTCTCACCATTATTCTCACCTCGTTTAGATGTGGCGATCAATATTGCTTCCACAATTATATCCCCAGTTATATTGAGAAACAATGACATAAGGCAAAGCAAGTTTTGCTAGCTAACAGTACTATTTTGCCATGCTAGCTAGAAGAAAGGAAAGAAGAGATGGAGCGAAAGGAGGAGGGCATCTAGTTCAACAACATTCCCCCCACAGCAAGAACAATTTTCTGGAGAAACACTGTGACAAGTTCCACCTTGCAAACCAATCATTGGTTCAGAAGACAAAACAAGAGAGACATCCGATTCTGGCCTATCGCAGCAGCTTGGGAATTTTGGCGGGGTGTTCATGTGACCAGCGTGCTCCTCAACAGAATCCACTCTTCTTCCCAACGGCCTGATTGGCACTTCAGGGCCCTTTTGCGAACTCTCACACACACACCTATTCATCTACTACACTCAACCACGCACACTGGAAACAGAGACTTTGCTCAACATAAACAGACACACCACATTCACCTTTACACATACACACATTAAACCTACTGCTGAACCATATACTCTGTGGACAGTTGTCACTTTCCGTTTATTTTATTATATGTCCTCTTGTGTTCCTTTAATATTTTAAGTATGAACTGTCCACCAATGTTTACGGTCAACCCTGTCAATCCAAACTACTGTCAACCCTGTCAGAGTAAATCCTACGGTCAACCCCGTCAATCCAATCCTACGGTCAACCCTGTCAGAGTCAACCCTATGGTCAACCCCGTCAATCCAACCCTACGGTCAACCCCGTCAATCCAATCCTACGGTCAACCCTGTCAGAGTCAACCCTTCGGTCAACCCCGTCAATCCAATCCTACGGTCAACCCCGTCAATCCAATCCTATGGTCAACCCTGTCAGAGTCAACCCTATGGTCAACCCTGTCAATCCAATCCTACGGTCAACCCTGTCAGTCAAGGTCAACCCTGTTACTTTATTTGTTAATTAGTAGGCACTAAGTGTATCTTTTTTATTACATTGAACCACTTAGAGATGAGAAAATGTGTTCCATGATGTTGTAAATGTGATCTTAATTACAGAATGATAAAATTAGACTAAATAAAAACATTCCAGTTGCCAAGACTATTTCAAATTCCATCGACACACACTGTTACCGTGGACCAAACAAAGACTGTACATACCTTGTATTTGTTTTGCCAAACATCTGTGAATCATCTTGTTGTGGGTTGTTGTGGAGATCTCCTGTAACCTTCGTAGGCTCTACGATATGCGTCTGTATCACTCAGTGTTGGTCACGCTTGTTTTGCTCAATACTCCCCTGACACTACACTAGGTGGCTGTCTCTGTGCTTACAGACTTAGTGTGTGTCTGTGTGTGTGAGTGTGCGTGTGTGTGTGCGTGCGTGTGTGCAGGTCTGTTTGAGATGTAATAATGACTTGTGGCTGCTGCAGGGTAATCGAAGCAACATTTGATTGGAGTTCAGATTCATCCATCTCACTGTGTGTGTTTGTGTGCCTGTGTTTCTAGGCTGGGTGTGTATATGATTGGGGTTCCAGATTCATCCATCTCACCGTGTGTGTTTGTGTGCCTGTGTTTCTAGGCTGGGTGTGTATATGATTGGGGTTCCAGATTCATCCATCTCACCGTGTGTGTTTGTGTGCCTGTGTTTCTAGGCTGGGTGTGTATATGATTGGGGTT
>JACXGI010006958.1:0-39479 GCA_016801175.1 Esox masquinongy
CGAGCAATGAATAAAAATGTGTGACCTGGACACCTCAAATAGAGGTTTGTGATATTTTTGAAATATTGAAATATTTTCGAAATAGCACAAATGAGACGTTGTTATTTGCAGAAAAATAACCAGATTAACATGGAAAAAGAATGAAGTCTCTAACTTCTACAGTTCTAGAGAAATAAATAAAAATGTGTGACTTGGACGCATCAAATAGAAATTTTCTGATTGCGATTGTGGGGCTTCTGGTTGACGAAAGTACACAAATGAGACGTTGTTATTTGCAGAAAAATAACCCTATTAATGTGGAAGAAGAATGAAGCATCTAACTTCTACGGTTACGGAGCAGTGAGCAAAAATATTTTCAATTGACGCGCCCGCGCGTCAATCGCGCTTATTTCATCACATTTACAGCTCATTGTGACTGGACCTTGAACTTTGACTTTGGACCATTAAATTAAAATCAGAGTCACTATATCAGGTACTCAACAGGTGGCACTAATAAGCAATTTTCAATTTACCACTATTAAAATAACTGTAAATCAGGCACAGTGACATTGACTTCCATATAATCCCATAATTGGTGACCATTAAATAAATAAAGCAGATGGGAACAACTAAATCAGATCTTTGCATTAAATAATGTAAACCAACAAAGGACAGAAGATAGCAAAAGTATTTTTGTAACTTTTCACAGACTTATTCTTTGTGTCAAGTATTTCTAATATATATTTTTAAAGCTACATTTTTAGCTGTTTATGCTTTATTGAAGATTGTCACAGATGTTATACATTTAAGGCTGAAATCAAACCAATGCAGCAGTGGTATACAGTTATGCTCAAAAGTTTGCATGCCCTTGGAGAATTGATAATATATGTACCATTTGTAAAGACAACATGAGTGAGCAGGCAAAACATATGTCTTTTATTTCTTATGGGATTCACAGTCAACTGTAGGTCATAACAGAATGGCACAATCATAAAACAAAACATGGCAACAAAGAAAAAAATGAATTGACCCCTGTTCAAAAGTCTCCATACCCTTAGTTCTTAATAATGCGTGTATTGCCCCCTTTAGCATCAATGACAGCATGCAGTCTTTTGTACTAGTTGTCTATGAGGCCCTGAATTCTTGCAGGTGGTATAGCTACCCATTCGTCTTGGCAAAATGCCTCCAGGTCTTACAAAGTCTTTGGTCGTCTTGCATGAACTGCATGTTTCAGATCTCCCCAGAGTGGCTTGATTACATTAAGGTCAGGAGACTGTGATGGCCACTCCAGAACCTTCACCTTTTTCTGCTGTAACCACTGGAGGGTCAACTAGGCCTTGTGCTTAGGGTCATTGTCGTGCTGGAAAGTCCAAGAGTATCCCATGCGCAGCTTTCGTGCAGAAGAATGCAAATTGTCTGCCAGTATTTTCTGATAACATGCTGCATTCATCTTGCCATCAATTTTCAAAAGACTCCCCATGCCTTTAGAGCTCACACACCCCCAAAACATCAGCGAGCCACCACCATGCTTCACAGTGTGGATGGTAATCTGTTCTCTATAGGCCTTGTTGACCCCTCTCCAAACATAGCACTCATGGTTGTGTCCATAAAGCTGTATTTTGGTCTCGTCACTCCAAATTACAGTGTGCCAGAGGCTGTGAGGCATGTCAAGGTGTTGTCTGGAATATTGTAACCAGGCTTTTTTGTGGCATTGGCGCAGTAAAGGCTTCTTTGTGGCATCTTGACCATGCAGCTCATTTTTGTTCAAGTTTCATCATATTGGGCTCCTTGAAACAACCACACCGTCTTTTTCCAGAGCAGCCTGTATTTCTCCTGAGATTACCTGTGGGTTTTTCTTTCTATCCCGAACAATTCTTCTGGCAGTTTTGGCTGAAATCTTTCTTGGTCTATCTGACCTTGGCTTGGTATCAAGAGATCCCTGAATTTTCCACTTCTTATTAAGTGATTGAACAGTACTGACTGGCATTGCAAGGCATTGGATATCTTTTCATATCCTTTTCCATCTTTATAAAATTCTATTACCTTGTTATGCAGGTCTTTTGACAGTTCTTTTCTGCTCCCCATGGCTCAGTATCTAGCCTGCTTAGTGCATCCACGTGAGAACTAACAAACACACTGACTATTTATACACAGTCAGTAATTGCAATTTAAAAAGCCACAGGTGTGGGAAATTCGCCTTTAATTGCCATTTTCACCTGTGTGTGTCACCTTGTGAATCTGTAACAAGGCCAAACATTCAAGGGTATGTAAACTTTTGATCAGGGCCATTTGGGTGATTTCTGTGATCATTGTGATTTAAAAAGGAGCCAAACAACTATGTGATAATGAATGGATTCATATGATCACTATCCTTAAATTAAAGACATTTTTTGCATGATCAGTCATATTTTCTAAATCAATGCCAATTTCTGCCAGGGTATACAAACTTATGAGCACAACTGTATGTGCACCAGAGGTAGCAGCCTAAATCACTGGACCACTCCAGACTGAATGTGGTCTTTGGGACGTCCTGTCTTCTTCTCCCCCTGCAGACTTCATTTGTTCTTTATTAGTTGATAGGCTACTTCTGACATTTGACTCTTGAAAGAGAAAGAGAGAGTCAGACTTCATAAAAAATACAGGTAGACATTTATCAAATAAAATTAATCTTAAAAACTTTTCTGGAACTGAGGTAAAGTTCACTCTATAATTGGGAGTTGGAGCTAATCTTCATGTCTCAGTTATAATTTCTTCATAGCTGGACCTCCTCTTCAACAAGACACCAGTGAGATTTTCCACAAGGGCTTCAAAAGCTGCTTTTTTAAGTACCCTGTTGGTTTTCTCTCTTTTGGTTTGTCTGTGTGTTAGCATGTAGCATATTACCAACCTGAATATCTGTTTTTTTATGGTGTGTTAACGTAGAATTCTGAATGACATCTTGCTCTCTTTCTGAGGAATCTATGAAGACACAGAAAGTAAATATTAGGAAACAGTATGTTGTGTATTTTGGTCCAGCTGTCTAAGGCACCACTTCTGGTACATACTCAGAGTTGGGGAGTAACGGATTACAAAAAAACAGTAACTGTAATTCGTTACGTTTTCAACAAAAAATATTGTAATCGGATTAGATCCTTTTGAAAAAAAATGTATGATTACTTTTGGATTACTCACATTGAAAAAGAATAGGTGCGCGAAATAATTATGACACGTTGTATGTTTGAGTTTATTATTTAATGTTATAGAAACATCGTTATTTAAACCAAAATATGAATTGCGCGCATCAGTTGTGTGTGTGATCATCATGCGCGTAAAGGTGGACGCGCATAACCAGTTTAGTTACGGAGGAAGCGCTAGTTAAAATTTCTCCGGTTTTGGTTGGATGGCTGGTAAAACCAGAGTATATCTTCGGTAATATTAGCCGAGTCATATAAAATGTTATTTAGTCATCTACTCGACGCATAATTCTCTGAACATTGATAGGCAATAGGCCTATCTGGTGTTATATCTTTTTCTAGTTTCAAGGTTTATTTGTCAAATGCACCGAACAACACAGCCAGGACGAGTTGCACCGAAGAACTTTTACAGGAATTGTTTAATAGATTAGGCAATTATTTGTTCGATAGCTGTATGGCGCTGCCTTCAAGATAAAACATTATATGGAATTTAACACAACATTTGAGGAGAAAAGGTGTGTTGGGAAGCACTCTGCCAAAGGATGATTATTTGCATTTGAAGCGGCCACATCAACTCGGTCCATAAAGGTAGGCTATGTGATTCTGCTTGCTTTGCATCTCTGAAAATTGTTTTATTGGTTATCGTTGGCTGCTGACGTCATTTTCTTTAAGATAAGAGTGCAGGTTCATAATCACAGTTTATTTCTTTCATTTGCGTTTTGAAAATCCATCACCGGTGGCCATAATAATCGCAGTTTACGTTCACGCGGGTAAATCTTATTTCTATGCGGGTGTTCACGATTGCAATCGTGCGTTCGCGTACCGGGGGTTTCTGCAACATTTTGACAATGTTGGTTGTTGAGCAAATCATCAGACTACTGCAGAATTAGTTTATGCGCGAAAAGCTACGGAAATCTTAATTTTTATATACAACAATATCAATACCCTTTTCGAGTAATTGCCGTTTATTTTTCAACAATGTTTTGAAGCAATTTAAAAACATGATTAAAACACAAATAACAGAACAGGCTTAAGCATCATTAGATTTTGGATTATGTTCAGATAAAAAGTCAGATTCTGGAAGATCGAGGTTTATTGGATTAATTGGAATGACTGAATATCTGACAGACCTTTAGCAAGTAATGTAGAGATGTAGCCCAATCATTTTGAAGTAAAAACCAATGGTTTAGAAACCTTTTTTCCAAAGGCACTGTAGCCTGCACAACCCATAAGGTAAAATGCGAATTCAGTTTTTGGCCAGCAATGTAAACTCTAACATTGATTGATCCCGCAAAAGGTGTTCAGTTGGTTATAGGCTATTCCTATTTGTTTTCCAATGCCTCTTAATATGAAAGTAATCTAACAGTAATTCAAAGTAATCAGATTACGTTACTAAGTTTGAGTAATCAAAAAGTTACGTTACTGATTACAAACGTGGACAGGTAACTTGTAACTGTAATGGATTACATTTAAAAAGAAACCTCCCAACCCTGTATGTACTGCTGAAGCATTGATTTTAATCCAGGTCACTGATTTCTTCCTCTACCTTTCTCAAATGACATGTTGAAATGACATGCATTCGTCCCAAATCTAAAACTATGTCCCTGATTAATAAAAAACTGGTGCATAATGTTGTTACTTTGACAGGAAGAAAGATCTCACACCTCAAAAAATGAAATACCTGCCTTTTATGTCTCCATGTCTAATTGCTACCCGCGTATTCACTGTGGCAGCTCGCAAAAAATGGTCTAAGTTAAAGTATATTGTTTCTAAACCAAACTCATCCTCTCCAGATAATTTCCATCTCTAATGGCCAAATACCTGCCTTGTGAGAATCCATTTGTCCCCTTCTTTCGACAGATCACAAGTCCAACCGCTACTGAAGCAACCAGAACGCACATTATAGCAATGAGAGACCAATGAGCCCTCTCACTATCTATACCTATAGAAGAGAAAGAACATATTTTTAAACTTTCACAGTTCTGTGTTTATTGTCCAAAGTACAGAGTACAGAGTGAATGTAATACAAAGGCAATAAGTAACACCACTAACTTGTAGCTTGAGACACTGAGCCTCTAAATACACAACATCATGACATTAAGCAACAAAGACGGGGAAACAGGAATACACACACACACACACAATAATTAGAGGAAGGGAAACCAGGTGTGTAATGAGGAAGACAAAACAGTCCAGGAGTGGAGGATGAATAGGGCGTTGGGTTGATGACCAGGGGAGTGCAGGAAAGGGGCGTTAGGTTGTTGCCAGCTTGAAGACCAGCGATGCTGAGTGCCGGAGGAGAGAGGAGGCAGGTGTGACATATGGCTCCAGACACAATGGTGGTTCAGTAATAAGGCAAACACAGTACAGCTTTAGTGTGAAAAGAGTATTATTGTCATAAATATTCAGAAATTAAAGAATTGGTATTTCTGGGTGTCTAAATAAATATGTTTCTACATGACTTGTACCTGTCATCTTAGTCACCATGCAGGATTCTAGAACATAAAACATCACATTCTCCTTGGTAACAAGATTGGCAGCCTCACATCTATAAGAGGTTCTGTCCTGTTTGTCCACTTCCGGAGGGAGAAATAGCTTGATGGAAAGGTCAGGGTCAGAGTACAGAAGCTGAGGCATGCATATATGGTGTTACTTGAATGTATGTAAACACCTTGTGCAATTATCAATCTTGTTTAGTATTCACCACTAAATCTTTATTTAATCAGAACCAGTGTTTTATATCTAAGATAACAAGGTTTATAGTTACCAATCCATATTTTGCTTTAGAGAAATTATGCATTTTGTAGAAAAATACAATAAAAACCAAATTTGTGCAGGTGCAAAAATATGTGAACTCCCTAATTGAATAGCTTGAGGGAACCTCAATTAGCAGCAATAACAATAAATTACTCACTTCTGGCCTAGCTTTAGATCTTTGGCTGATGGCCGGATGTTCATTTCAATCTTCTGGTATACCTCACAATTCATGGTTCGCTTAAAGAGATGGAAAAGCCGCCCCAGATCTTGACATTCAAACCACCCTGCTTGACAGTTGGGATAAGGTTCTTTTGGTGGTATGCAGTGTTGGTTTTTTGCCAAAGAATGTGACCAAAAAGGTCAATTGTGGCCTCATCTGTCCTGAAAATGGACTTCAAGAAAACTTCAGGTTTATCCAGATGGTCACTGGCAGTTTTTTCCTTTTTTGACACCAGAGGCTTCCTCCTAGAAACCCTCCCAAGAATTGCATTTAATCTGAGATGCGACATTTGAGGTCTGCAAATCTCCAGATGTTATACTGTATTTGGATTGGCATTTAACTGATTTATTATTTTTCTTCTGGGTATATTTTGGATGGGCGTCCACTTCTAGGCTGAGTTGCTGTCTTGTTGAATGCTCCATTTGTTAAATCGTTTCCTCACAGGGGACCGATTCAGCTCATATATTTTTGAGATGGTTGTATAGCCTTCCCTAGACTGATATACTCTCACTACCTTTTTCCAGATATCCACTGAGATGTCTCTTCCTCTCTGCACTGAGTTTTTTGCATTCACCTGTATGGGTAACATGAAACTGACCAGGTTTCTTGTCTCTATTTATCAGAGTTCAGCCCAAATACTTCCCTACAGATCCCTCCTTTGATTGGTTCATTTGGTACCCAATTATTTACCCACCTGATTCTACTTATCTACTTGATTTAACCTTATTTTTGCTCCTGCACTAATTCACTTATTTTTGCTCCTGCACTAATTCACTTATTTTTTCTCTTGTACTAATTCACTTATTGTTGCACCTGCGCATGCATAATTTCATCAAAATAAACAGATGGAATTGGTATCTATGATATAGAAAGTGTGGCATTGCCACCACATAATTTGTGCACCCTCCATTTTGTTTTATCCATAAACTTCACTGCTCCTAACCTTGTGCTGAGATGATTGCATAATATGCACACATACTTTAAATGTCTGGTAACAAGCTTTCTCCGCAGCATAAATATTTTTCCTCTCGCTGCAGCTCACATTTTGCTTCTGGCTTTCATGTGGAAATGTGTCAATATGGTTTTGGCAGGTGATATGAAATGTGATTTTGAAGAATGATAGCGAGAGAACTGGAAACTCCTCTCTCCAGCGTGAACTTGATGGCAGATGCAAATGCCGCCTCGCAACAGCAGCAAATACCAGTCTGCAAAGCTTGAAATTGTTTCTCTATTTCTAACAATACTAACTGGCTAAAGTAAATCAGGGATCATAGCCGTTCGCGTCGCTTTCTGAGAGATGAACAGTCATTTAACAGAATTTAAGGGGTTCAGTGAAGCTGACCAGAGGAGAATTTGACTACCGTTAACGTGACGGTTATGTTATGATGAACCTGGTAGACAGAATAGTTAACCTGCTACAAAAGGTAGACCTAAGAAAGGCTTTTCAATAACCTGCTGCTTACAGTATGTGGCCGCTGTGCCTGAATAGTTTTTACAAATAGTTAGTAGTGTTTGACAATAATATGATATGTGAGCTTGTTAATATCCTACTGACAAAACTGTGACCTCCATACCCAAATATTGTTAGTTTTGGATAGGCTTGGTTATGAATAAGAGGGGATGCCATAATATACAGCTCCGGATAAAGGAGTCCAATTCAATTGTTATATTCATTGTTAGAAATCTGTTCTTGGCATAGTAACGGTTAAAATGACGTGGTGAAAAAATATACCTACATTTACAAATATTTCTGTGAAATGTATGTAGCATCCAAAGGGGACAATTGTACTCCCAATATAACTTATACAGCTCTGGAAAAAATTAAGAGACCACTGCACCTTTTTCTTTCTTTTCCAAAAAAGTCGAAAAGGAAGGTTTTGAGTGAGGAACAGAAGGGTTAAAATTAAGAGACCACTGCAAATTTAACACTTCTGTTCCTCACTCAAAACTTTCCTTATCAACTTTTTTGGAAAGCTACGAAAAAGGTGCAGTGGTTTCTTATTTTTTTCTGGAGCTGTATATTTATTGGTATGGGTGTTGGTTCAGAACAATAATGAAAATATGTTTTGGCAGTACACAGCACAAAAAAGAATTTAGCTGGCAACAGGCTCTGATATTCTCTAGTTGGGGGGTGCATCACTTTGATCTAATATCCACTTTGTTTCATGTGAATATTTCGCCAAAATAAAGCTGGTCTGCGAGTGGGAATCATATTATTTTTGTTGTGCTAGGCAACTGACACTCAAGACATGGGATAAAATTAGTGCAGAATATGAAAAAAAATAGTACACCATCACAACAGAATGAAAACGTCAACTTCGATTTTCTGTTTTTACAAGCACTAATTAACCACTCGTATATATTGTTAATGTGGGTATGGAGTTGTAGAAAATTAATTTATTATCATCCTTATTTATTCATTATCTTATTAGAAGGGTTTTGTATTCTGTATGCTTGATCAATTACACATATACTGAAAGACTTGTCTCTCTGTCTGTCTCCAACTTATAAGGCCAGTGTTTTGTGTTCAGGGGCAATGATGAATGGAATGTCGGCTGAGCAGGGCCTTGGCTCCTTTTAGCAGTAAGATAAACAGGCCTCTGCCTGTGCTATAAAACCACCATAAGAAACTGTTCTCTAGGAGGAAGCTCTTGAACAGCAGGGGGTTATTATTACTTACATCCTACAGGTGAACAGAGCTCTATTCCTTATTGGGAAGAGCATGGTTAACTTAATTCCCCATATAGTAAATGTCCAGATTGATATATCTCAGTCTTTGACCGGGTTGTCTGGGCAACTGACATTCTATGATTATGATTATGATTTTCTGTGTCTCCTGGAGCTATTTGTGTAACCTTGTATTTTAAACTACCTCATAGTGGCTACTATTCCTTGTATGTACATTCTGCAAATGCTAATTCCGTCATCTGTACTGTTGGAAGAGAATATAAGCTTGAAACTTGAAATGCACAATCAGAACAATCTGTCATGACTTACTCTGTGTTGGTCTCTGTACTTGTACTCTTCTTGTCATGATGCTTGTTCCTGTGGTGCCATGAAATTAAACTTGAAATAATCAACTGTTATACCAGATTCTGAGAAGTTTTATTTTAATAAATCGCAAACATTTTCCATCTTCCACAGAGTAAAGGGAAAGGTCACTTGATTTTTTTGAAGAGAGTGCCATCTATTTCCAATTCAGAGTGATCCAACCTCCTCCGTTTGTCGCTAATTATAAATAATGTATACTCCCTTATGAATGTATGCTTCCTTACTCCCTCACAAATTTACCACGGTAAACAAATTAGCTGTTCTAACTATCTAGTTAAAGCAGGTAATGTTTGTGTGGAAATAATATTCGCTACTTCAAAAAGCATGCTTCATAATTCATCCTTTCATCCCACTACACTTTAATTTACAATTAGGAGAATATTTCAATTGTTATATTCATTGTTAGAAATCTGTTCTTGGCATAGTAACGGTTAAAACGATGTGGTAAAAAAATATACCTACATTTACTGTGGAATTTATTTTCTGTGGAATTTATGTAGCATCCAAAGGGGACAATTGTACTCCCAATATATAATAAAATAACATATATTTTATTCTGGAAAATTCTGTTTTTCAATACATACATTTTGAAATAATAACAGTCCATGACAAACTGTATGTCCATATCACACTTGAGTCTAATACAGGTACATTTGTATCCTTCAGAAGAAAATGCCAATGTTAATTACTGTATTTTTGTCTAGACAGTAGTGGTAGACAAACTAGTCTTCAGATGTAGAGAATAATAGTGTACATACCTAGAATGAATACAGTCATCAATGAAAGTCTTTCCTTTCGACTAAACTCCATTATGGACTAAACATGTCTCTTTGTTAAAACGACCAGCAGTTGTTTGAAAGTGGGGGGGTTGTTTGCTGGGCTTTAAAGAAGAGGCAGGATCAAGACCGATTTAGTTGATTGGCTTGTGGCTATGAAAGAATGTGCTACATTATAGCACAGTGTTGTTTAATTTTTTGGCAAAAATGGATTTTTAGAGTGCACATTAATTCCTGATTTACATGCATCCCAAATGACATCACACAGCATTAAGTGACCATCTATAGGACCATTAGGTCCATTGTTTAAAAAAGGCTAAAATCTAAAATTATCAAAATCTAAAACAATTAATCTTTTAATAATATGAATCATCCAAACATCTTACAGCAAACTAGCTCACATGTGGTAAACTAGCCTCAGTCTTAGCTAGCTTAACTTACTGCATCTATAATCAATCTGGTGACATGGACATCCAGTGGTACAACCCAGTCTGTAGCGGAAAGGCATAAAACAATTAGACTCAGGTAGTGTAGATGGCCATTCTGACAGACCTGGTATGATGAATCATGTTTTCCTTTAAATCACGTGGATGGCCGGGTGCGTGTGCGTCACTTCCCTGGAGAACACATGACACCAGGATGTACTACGGGAAGGCGGCAAGCCAGCGGAGGCAGTGTGATGCTTTGGGCAATGTTCTGCTGGGAAACCTTGGGTCCTGCCATTCATGTGGATGTAACTTTGACACCTACCACCTACCTGAGCATTGTTGCAGACCATGTGCACCCTTTCATGGCAACGGTATTCCCTGATGGCATTGGTCTCTTTCAGCAGGATAATGAGCCCTGCCACAAAGCAAAAATAGTTCAAGGTGTTGACTTGGCCTCCAAATTCCCCAGATCTCAATCCAATCGAGCATCTGTGGGATGTGCTGGACAAATAAGTCAGATCCATGGAGGCTCCACTTGGCAACTTACAGGACTTAAAGGAACTACTGCTAACGTCTTGATGCCAGATACCACAGCACACCTTCAGAGGTCTAGTGGAGTCCATGCCTCAACGGGTCAGGGCTGCTTTGGCGGCAAAAGGAGGACCTACACAATATTAGGTGGGTGGTCATAATGTTATGGCTGATCTGTGTATGTGCGGATACCTGAAGATTGGAGTTCACTTATGCTCTCCATTTAATTGGAAGGAGGTTAAGAGGATCTTGATGGACAAATGGGAGAAACTGCCCAAATCCAGGTGTGCAAAGTTGGTAGAGGCCTAAAATTTTTACTGCCTATCAACTAACCCTTACCTTAACCTTTATTCTAATTCTAACCTCATCCATTACCCTAAACCTTCATCTGAATCTAACCTTAATCCCAATCTTAGAAGGAAGTTGCTTATCAACTGACAGTTTGTAGAACATTTATTGACATTATTACTATCTATTGAACGTCTACTGATGGAAACCTAAATGTATAACACAATAAAATGTTGCGGGAAGTGAATAGGTTGGAACATTTTCAGGTGCCACTGTCTATACTAACCAAATTGAACATGTATTCCATCACCGCTCAAAACACCCCGTCTATATTCCCATATATGACAGTGTGTCATAGTCTGTATCCCTTATCGGTTCCCTCTGTGGTCAGTATGTGTTCTCACTCTCATTCTCAGTTCTCTATAGAGAAAATATATTAATTTATTTACCTCTGTAACACTTGTACCGTACAAGAGAGCTGACGCAACAAACCATGCTGTCAGTCTCTTGTTCTAAAATGTCTTCTACCTTTGACGTTAGTCAGTTATAGAATGAGTTAAAATAAGTGCATTCAAATATTGTATTAAAATCAAGTATTACAATCATTCCAAAAATAACTAGTATCAGCACAAGTGTGTGCAAATAAGATCAGTGGTAAAAAGATGTGCTACTAAGATCTGTGCTTGTACTGTACTATTTGTATCAAATGCAACATCTTGAAGCAAGAGTTCTCATAGCTTCCCACACATAAGTATTATATATTGACTTATACATATACATATAGTTGTCTATGAGGCCCCAGGTGGTACAGCAGCCCATTCGTCAGACACCCCCAAAAATCAGTGAGACACCACCATGCTTCACAGTGGGGATGGTATTCTGTTTACTATAGGCCTTGTTGACCCCTCTCCAAGCATAACGCTTATGGTTGTGACCATAAAGCTCTATTTTGGTCTCATCACTCCAAATTACAATGTGCCAGAAGCTGTGAGATGTGTCAAGGTGGTTTTGGACATATTGTAACCAGGCTTTTTTGTGGCATTGGCGCAGTAAAGGCTTCTTTCTGGCAACTCGACCATGCATTTTTGTTCAAGTATCATCATATTGTGCTCATTGAAACAACAAAACCATCTTTTTCTAGAGCAGCCTGTATTTCTCCTGAGGTTACCTGTGGGTTTTTCTTTGTATCCCGAACAATTCTTCTGATGGTTTTGGCTGAAATCTTTCCTGCTCTATCATTAAATCACCCAATATGATCAGTCATATTTTCAAAATCAATGCCAAAATTTCACAATTTCTGCCAGGGTATGCAAACTTATGAGCACCACTGTATTTTTCATTTTTCCCCCTCGAAGATTTCAGTTTGTTTTTCAATTGAATTGTTCACATTATAGGTCACATTAAAAGTGGAAAAAGTTCTGACATGATTTATCTTTGTCTCATTCTTTTACTTCACAAAAACCTGGCATTTTCACAGGGGTGTGTAGACTTTTTATATCCACTGTATGTGTAATACTAATGTATGGCCATATATTTCATAAATATATTTAAATATTTGTTTTTGGCCATTTTCAAATATGTTTTAATATGTCTTAAATACATGTAAATATATTTTTATAAATTACAAAATTAGAGTTGGTAATATGCATTTAGCATTTACATCTATCTGATATTTTTCCATATTTGTATTGTTTCCTGTCATGTGTTTATTATGTTATCTAGTCGTTTCTTTGCAGTACTTTTACAGAGAGGAATGGCATTGATGATACTGTGTTAAAATGAGATGAATACTGCTTTCATAATGAGTCTTATTTGAAATGTAAACTTGGAGTACAAGTGGTTCATTATATTGAAACTGAAAAAGGTGCTATATGCTGCTTGACAGTGACTAAAGTCAAAACTTTGGTGTTTTTTCTAAACATTTATCATTATATTGTTACACAATGGCAGTTATATGATTTTTGTGAGGTGCGAGGGTAGCGAGTGCGTAAAAGATGACGCAAAAACGAAAGTAACAAAGCAACCCTGAACGAAGAACAACATTTCTTGGATTTAATAAAGAAAATCAGCACCACACGGTCAAACAGACAAGGACACAATTACCTGTTAGGGCGAGGTGGAGTGCCGGAGAGGGAGAAGAGCATGCAGCGCCACACGGAGCAGCCGTCACAACTGTGAATAAAGGTCCTTATTAAATGAAGATGACTGACTAACCAGTTGTTTCTTTGCTTGCATTTACAATGTATTTAATACAAATTATGGTAAATACATAATGTACACCTTATAAATCAGCTCTTGTTTGTCAAAGATAATAACTGTCTTTTCACAGTAATTCATTTAATGCAATAGGGCCTAGACTGGTGGTTATGTTGGTTTGCTCCCCATTTTGCCAACGATAATTAGTGAAACTCATAACAAAGATATTTTCTGGAATATAATGTCTTGAAGGTTAATTCCAAGATGTGTTGATGAGAAGTGCTTAAAGTACTGCATATTCACATATTTAATTATTTTAACACATAATATTCAATGTTAAAATATATGACATGCATTGTATTATGATATTGTGAGAAGCGCAAGTTATATATTTCATGAACATATTCAGGGCACATGTAAATATATGTTGAGAAATCCTCAACATATACAGTGAGGGAAAAAAGTATTTGATCCCCTGCTGATTTTGTATGTTTGCCCACTGACAAAGAAATGATCAGTCTATAATTTTATTGGTAGATTTATTTAAACAGTGAGAGACAGAATAAGAACAAAAAAATCCAGAAAAACGCATGTCAAAAATGTTATAAATTGATTTGCATTTTAATGAGTGAAAAAAGTATCTGATCCTCTCTCAAGCACACATAGTACAGCCATGTGGTGATAATTGTAATAAAGCTAATTAATTTTGTATATATACTTGTTCTTAGATCAGTTCCGGTGGCCTTGTATCAAATTGTCTTTGTTGTGCCCCATCAAGTGATAAATGTTTTGTCTCTAAATGTGTGTACAAGGAGGTGAGCTACAGACCAATCATATCAATAGGAAGTAAAGTCAGGGGTGTAATCATTTCTCCAAACAAAATGTTTTGGGTGCAGTAAGTTTCATTTGTTATTGGACAATTTCTGGTAGGTCCCTCCCTTTTTTCTGTTTGAACAAACAGGGAGGGAACAGAACAACCAGAACTTTCCCAATACTTAAAACTGTTGATTAACATTTTGAAAATGTTTTATGATAACTAAAAGTTGTTTTTAGAGTAAGGAATACACCCCAGTATGGTATGGAAATCATGAGATTATGTATTTGCTCCTGTTACGTAGTGCATGTTCTGGATTAGTATGTGTCCCCTGTTGGTAAGAACCCTTCATTGCTGTCTTGTGTCAGGCTGATTTCAATTCAACAAGTGAGACTGGGACACATTATTTCCTCCGGTACTGTCACGCTCCGAGGCAGAAGACGGGAGTCAGACGCAGGAGAGTGGCTTGCTTTAGTTTATTCTTAGAGGACAGGCAAGCTCAGTAGGCCAAAGCAGGCAAAACACAAAAACGCCGGGTAAAACAGAGATCCCGGCTACAATCGAAACGTGCCCTACAGGTAGGACTATACAGCTCATGGAACGTAGACAACGAAACAATAACCCACAAAACCCCAACCTAACCGACAGACAGATATACACCCACACTAATGACAAAACAAGAAACAGGTGCGTCTAGTGAAGATGCACAGGGAGGGCAGTGGCTTCAGAAAGCCGGTGACGCCGACCGCAGGAGCCCCGGCGCACCAGCAGGGGGAGCCTCAGGAGAGGGAGCCGTGACAGTCCACGTGCAGTAGTATCAACTTGTTTTTTTTAATATATTTTACAAGAGGGAAGAAGAGATAAATATTTATATTTATAAAAATAAATACAGAATACAGCTGTTTCAAATTCTGGGAAATCAAACTCTGTGACTCATCCAGGACATCCTAATTTGCTGAATCTCTTTAAAATAAACAGTTTCTTTAAGTTACAGATCAACAATAAAGTGAAAAAGGCTTCTACAGACTGAAAGGGTGAAAGGCCAATCAGTGTTTTACAGAAGAATGTTACTAATTTACTTAACGAAATATAAGAGTTTCACAAGTTACAACAGTGAGCAATGCGACCTTGAATAAAATACATATAGCCTTAAATAAATACCAGAGGATAAATGAGGCACTCGAAGTTTGCGCCAGAATGACAGTAACAGAAAAAACTAAAATTACCTTTTGCATTTGTCAAAATAGAAACTACTGTCCAAATATAAAAGCAGAGAACGTTTTGACAGGATTTTGGTGACACATGATTTACAATACACCTTCAATACAATGGACCAAAGTACACAAATAGCAGAGTTGGTACAGCAAATTCCATTTCAAACATTTAGCAACTAGATGTGGCAAAAACATTGGCATCGAAAGACAGTGGTTCCTCAAATACAATTTAAATTATTTTTTTTAATTAAATGTTTAACAGTGTTTTTAGATACAGTTGCCCTGCCTCGCTGACCTCTTGAAACTCCTTGTAACAGCTGTAATCTCAATGTAGCCGTGTACAAACTGTTTGGCAAAATCTTTCCATTGATCACAGTTTTACTCAGACAGTTTTACACCTCTGAGTGTGCATAAAACTGCATGAGTGGTGGGGACTTGTCTGGAAATTGAGAAGTAAATGGTGTGCATGAATCCTGTCACCAGATGCCATCTTCATCCCATAGTCTTCCTCTAGATACATTTTTTGTTATACTATAATTGGCACTTCCATAACAAGTCAGAATATACCATAACATCTGCCCAAGTCCCAGCCCTTCCCACCACTCACACCGAAAATAAATATCCATTTGTTCATATAGTAGGACTTGTCACGCCTAAATAAATGTATTTATCTTGTGCAGGTAAAGACAAATACTACAAAAAGGAAAAATATCTGATATAATCAATCGCGTTTGATGCACTGTTATAGAAATATGAACTTACTGTGGTATTAGAATAAGATTGACAGCTTGTTGACATGTTTCATTCACCGGGGAAGGGCTGTAGGGTCAGCCTACTTCTACTCATTCTCCCTGGATTCGGTGTGATCTCCTGGCCCGGTTTCAGCTCTGGAGTCTGGAGAGACCACCTCCACAGCATTGACATTGACATAAATATCTATGCTGCTCTCCCTGGTTACTCTCTTCTGCCACCTTTTGGTCTAAGGGTGCAGCCCCAAGAGAAAAAATATTTACTGGTCTCTACAGTCTCCTCGCTCTTGCCTCGCTCTTTTTTCTCTCACTCTCAACCCCTCTACCCATAATCCTTTAAATATCAATCCATTCAAATGACTTATGACATCTAAATACAGTACATGTCTTTTTACCTTGTAGTATAGGTACAAAGTGATAATGTTTGTCAGTAGGATGAGCGGCACTAATATGTGTCTGATGATGGAGGCTGTTAGAGGAGAGGCTGCAAATAAAGACAATAATATTAATGTCAGGCTTAAACCAATACAGTATCTGTACAACAAGAGGAGAGAAATAGAGAACGTAGTCACTCTGCTTTCCTCATTCAGGCATAACAATAACATTGGAATGTAGCGCTAGATATCAGAAATTCTCACTAAGATGAAACAATACAATGTGAACCATTCTGTGATATTGAAGTTGTGTTTAGTTCTTACTGGACTCGATTGCTCTTTTACAGACAGAAAAAACCCATAAACATTTGCAAATGAGTTTAAACATACTTAAACATTTTTCACACTACTCTCCAAACTGAATGAATTGTTTTCGATTTGTCCTTAACAGCACAATCCCAGCCATAATGGTGAATTCCTAACTGGACCATTCCTACTGTAGCTAGACCAGTGCAGTACAGCATGGTTAAGCTTTTCCCAGTAGGGTGAAAAGGGTGTTTCTGTTCCAGATATTGAGGACATTTTGTAAAAGTTATTGTATGGATTAGTGATATGAAGTTTGCAAAAATTGATTTGTTCTTTTTGAATCTTTTTAGTGACTCAGTACTCACAAGTCAATTTTTTTAGTGACTCGTTCAACTGTATTGTTCATTCGAACGGTTGGCAGTGGGTTTCTACAACATGATAATTTTCTTCATACGCGGCCCTCCAGCTCAGTGAGCTGATCAAAGTCGGTGTACATTCATAGAGCAAAATAGATCAAGCCAGGAACTTTGTAATAACATGTTTATAACTGCTAATTGAATGCTGGCTATAATAATGAATATAGTTAGTTGATTACTGATGTCATGATGAACACAGATGAAAACATGCTTGTTTTCAAGCATGCCGGGTCTTTGCTTCAGTAAGGAAAAAAGACTTGTGAACGACTGACCCATTTAGTTTTATTGTTCAATTGAACAATTGTTTCAGGGAGGGGGCTCTGGACATTACTGACTCAAATTAACAAAATGACTCAAAAGATTTGTTCTTTTTACTGAACGACTCGAAGATCAGAGATAGTAAAAAGAGTTGATCTTCCCATCATTAATCATCATGGTTAGTATGTACCTGGCACCTCAGTCACCATGCAGGATTCTGGGACATGAAACATCACATTCTCCTTGGTAACAGGGTTGCCAGCCTCACATCTATAAGAGGCTCTGTCCTGTTTGTCCACCTCCAGAGGGAGAGAGAAATTGATGGAAAGTTCAGGACTGCAGGTCTGGTTGAGTATCACCTCTCCATTGTACCAGGAAAGGGTCACATCTCTCCCATTCTTTACAGAACACTCCACTGAACAGATCTCATTAACTACTGTTGTCAAAATGGGCCTGGATACAGGTTCTGGAGAGGATGAATTTGGGTTAGAAACAATCAACATGGAAATGTTTAGAAGGGTTAAGAAACATCTAAATTTTATTTTTTTTAAATAAAAGGAACTTCAAAATGACACAGTAACCTTCACCAGTCTGTTCCTGTTGGACAAAACCTAATGAGAAACACAACAAAGAAAAAAAAACGAATGCATCCAATCAGATTGTAACCGTAATTTTGTTATATTATGAGACTGGAAACTGCATGTGTGACCACCTTAATACTCTGTAAATTAATTTTTCGAAATATTTAAGGTTGGGACGCTGTGGAAAATGCAAATAAAAAAAACTTGCAAAAGTAACGTAACTGTGGTGTTTGGACATGTGAACAAATGTGTCTTTGGGAGCTATTAGGTTTTCCGGTAAATGGCGTTTTCATTCAGTGGTGGATGCGTGGCCTACCGGGCAGATTGGAGGAATATGGACGAGGTAACGTATGGGAGTTGCAGAAGGCATAAGAGAAAGTTGTTTGGAAGGCATAGGCTACGGTATGTGGAAAGTGGTGACTGATGGAAGCTTTAGGGAAGTTTGTGTGGGGTTTATTGATCTCTGTGTTGTAGTTCTTTTTTGCTCAGGATGGATGGTACGTCCCTCTGACCGCCCCCGCCATCCCGTGGTGTTCCGCCAGGCCGATCGCTGGGACTCCTTGGAGTTTTGCGTGGTCCCATCCCGCCCGGCGACACTGCATCGGTGGAGACCAGTTCCCTACAATCGACGTAGCCAACCCCGCTGGTGTCCGAGATAGCCCCCGACTCGTTTCGTTCTATGGACTTTGTTGTTGTGAACGTGGTGATGCAGTAGGCACGTGTTGGGAGCGTCTACGCGGGTCAGGAAAATAATCGAAAAGGGGGAGAAGAACACACCAGATACGTAACTTCTGAAGGGCCCAGATGGTGTTTACAGGGGCTAAGACCAATGAAGACTACAGACCCGGGGTTGAGGAAGAGACTATGCTAACCGCTATGTTTCTGATGGCTACCACGAGACATTCGACTGGACATTGTGTCTGGGAAGATACCTGTGGAAATGTAGAGTTCCCACAAGAGACAGTTCCGGCTACCTCGCTGATATCGCCGCGAATGACCTAACGGGAACACGCAGGAACGCTAAACCGCCTGAGGGAGGAGAGCTGACAGAACTCAACCCTGGTTTTTCTCTAACATATTTAGAGGATACTGGACTTTACAGTTTTTCGTAGGATTTAGTGAACTAGGTGGTTAGTTTCAGTATGTCAGGTTTGATGGGTTTGTGGTAGTACATAGACGGTTATGAGAAAGTACGGTTTCTAGGAGTACTTTTTTAGGGTGTTTCAGTTTTAGCATATGTGGTTAAGAACAGGCCATTGTTGTTCCATGTCCTGTACGCACTAGTAACACTCCCATGCAGTCAACCTATTGTGGGGCGATTCGTGCAGGATTTTAAACAGCTCTCTATTGGTGGAATTGTGCTAATGTCTGTGCGGAATGCGAGAAAGATGTCTCGTTTGTTTTTCGACAGTAGGGGAATTGAGCCCCTAGGGGAGGGGAGATTCGGTCCTTGTGGGTTAGCGGTGAGACATCCTCGGATTGAATTCCGGCGACATGTTGCCGATAGCTAACCGGAGCTATGAGGTTAACCGTTACGCATCCGTGTTGTGGGGCACGACCACTTGTTACTCTCAGAGGACCTCACAGATCTTGTCGGGCTAGATGTCCACCACTTTTAGAGGCTGTAAGATGTAGTAGGGATACTCCTGTATATAATGGTTTTCGGATAATTGAATTGTCAATATCTTGTTGTGGTCGACCTACGGCAGTAAATGCATTTTCTCTTTTTGGCTTTCCCTGTGCATTCCGATTGGCTGCATTTTGTATTCCTTGGTGGAATATTTGATCTTGTTCACCGAGGTTTGTTGTTAACCTGGAAGTTTTTTTAATTCGCCAGGTTTTGCTTTGTTTGGTGTACACTTGGGTGAATGCATTCATTGCGTCGTTAATGTGATTCTTTGGCGAGGCCCACTCTTTAGGCTTTTGCCTTAGCGCCAACTCCGCGAAAGAGAAATTTGCTTTCCAGTGTTGTGCTGGTGGCTGGCACACGTGGATGTATTCGCCGGATAATTTAGGATTCAATACAAGACTAATTTCCTAAATTTTATCCGAGTGATAAATTGGAACTTTGTAAAATGATGTTTCCTAATTTGGTAAAATATTGTCTATTGTCTAAATATATTCTGTCTCTCTCTCCTTGTATGGAGTAGTAGGATGAAAGACCACATGGCGATGGCCTTTAACGTTAAGAAAACACGCTGTTTTCCATGAAGACTGGATTCGCATCCAATATAGTCATAGCCTGCAACAGAGAGTAAAATAGCCAAAGCCCGTTTATTCCCCAAATAGCCAAAGCTCGTAAAATTAGATGTCCTATTTTAAATGTTGCATTGGGTTTGGTGAAATAATGTAGTTTCACTTTGTTTGTATTTACAATGTAAACTGGAATAATATTTGTGTTTTAAGACCACCGCCTGATTGGAGTTTAAATTCTGAAATGGTACACTGACAAATGGACAAATGGGGTAGATTGATGTGACAGTGTTTAGAGATCTAGATTGAGTGTCCTTGGGATTACTCACTGATTGTACCTTGATTTTAGTGACATCATGCATCTGTTTTCTGTTATAACATCGCCTTTCTTGAGAATTTTTTTCTTTCTTTCCACCCTACTGTTACTGTGTTGACAAGATAAGCAATTTTTTTACAAACAGCAATGATATTAGATGAGTAGGGCAATAACCCTGAACCTTCAGTTAACGTAGGATATCGGCTAAGTTGAAAGCATGACGTCTCTTACTACAGACAGTCTGAAGACCTTGTCACGTTTTTGTGTGGAAACCTTCATGAACGTTTCATGAACATTTTAAACAATCCATTTGGCCTTTATGGCCTTCCAGAAGTGGGTAAAGTCCTGGGCTCCAGGAACTGGGCAGACCCCCTGAGATGGCCTCTACCAACTTTTCCCATTAAATCAAAGTAGCTTATTACTATGGGTTAAATTCGAGTGTTCTGACTGGTCTCACCTGTGGTAATTTCATGAGTATATTCAGTTTTGGGATAATCAAACGTTAAGTGCAAGCTAAATATGTTTTCCTCTCTATAGCTTTCATGTTGGAATGCATGGTTTTACAACCAACTTGTAGTGAGGGTAGAGACCTAAAGTCATCCCCCAATGTTGACAATTAGAACAATCTTGGCATTGATGCATGCAATATGCATCAAAGTTCTGATTTTGGTTTTGACTGACTTCTACTATTTGGAATAACATAGACATGCATCAAAGTTGGAAAAATTCCCTAAACTTTAGGAAGTTAATTGAGTCATGATGTTTGTGTTGTAGTTTGGCCTTTGCCTGTGGAAATAAAAAAATGTATATGCTAATTTGGGAGTTGTTTCACTGAGTAAGACAACTTTGTCAATAGGTTATATGGGTTATAATTCCTTCACACAAGCAACCGTGTGGCACATTTGTTGTTTTTGATTTTGTTTGTGGGTGTTGTGTTTTTGTCATTTTCAATTTTGTTTTTGATGAATATTCAGTTTGCGACTCTTTACTGAATGAATATTAGATTCATCCTTACTATCAATTTTCTTTTTCATGTCCGTTCTGTGTGCTGCTTTCTCTCATGAGTCATTTTGTGACTTTATGACGTGAAAGCAGGGGGAATGCATGAAATTATTATCTATGATGAAAAAGAGTTGAACTGAGAGTTTAAAGCGAAATAAATTAGTACTTATAGAGTTACATGAAGAATTGGATTTTCCTGTTTGCATAGTTATAACAGAAAATTGGCATCTGTTAAAATTGGCATCCCTTAGTGTCCATTCAAAGTATTTGTCTAATTTGTTTTTTTTTGGTAATTGTTTGTTTGATATAAAATCTAACATGGTAATGGTTGAGTAGAATACATCTTACAATTTTGATTTGGTTTAGCTCATAGTGGATAGTGACTATGAGAAAGTGACTGTTCAGTCTGTTTGATATTTGATTAGAAGTAATCATGCTAGTCCTATGTATGATTAAGAGAATAAGTGGGTTAAAAGGTGCAGGGAGCACATTTTGTTAGTCCTTACATGTTTACTAAGTTTTGCTATGTTTTAATTTAAACTGAGAAAGTAATTCTGCAAGTTATATTCTAGAAAACCAAGTTGAGAAGTGTATTTGGTCTAAATTGTAAAGACACAGACCCCAAAAGACCAGACCCCTGGAGTGCTCAACTCACACAAACACCTGTGTGTATGTGCGTGTGTCTGTGGGGGGGTAAGTTGGGTCTTAGACACAGTTGAACTCTTTAGAAATTAAACAGATGTACTGGTGACATTATCAAAATTGGGTTTTCTAATTTGGCTACACTGAATACTTTGCATTAATTATTCAGGGTTTGACTTGAATGAACCGGAAAATGTCAATTCCATGTTTATTTACATATTCAATGACTCTATATTATTTTTTATAGACATATATACCTATGTACTTAATTTCTGTCCTAGTAGGCAATCATTGGAATGTTAACGGTTAACAGTTTCTTTAAGATGTGAATGCTGAGACAAAAGGTTTGCTTGCTATTGCCTAGCTGGTTTGTTTCTCGAGATAACACCACTCTGTCTTATGAGATGGTCCCAGAACAGATTGGAATGTGTCCCTAATTGATAATGGATCTATTCTTCAAGACTAGGGTTTTTATCCTTAGGTCAGTAAACTGACCTTTTACACTAGTGGAACAGAAGCACCAGAAATGTTAATGTTTCCACTATACTGTTACTGTTTACAACTGTTCTAATCTGTTTAGACAAAGGAAACAGAAATATATTGGATATTCAGGTATACAAGTTTAAGTGTTTGGTAGACCTGTGTTCTAATGCATTAACAATAAGCTACAAACTAATGTAATGGACATTTCTGAATGTGTGCTGTGCAGTTGCAACTAATCTTCTCAAGGAGAATTCACTGACAGGTACAGGAGACTTGGAAGCGATTCAGCGATAGAGGACTGGTTGGAACCCAGAGAGACTGAGTTTGGCTTAAAGGATAATTGTGAGGTGGGCTGAGATAAGATGGATCACACACACACACACACATACACACACACAGACTGTCCCACAGCTGCAAGCGGATTTTACTCCCGGGGTGCAGCGCATCTACAGTAATGCCTGTTTTCCTGACAGTTAGACTAATTCCAGTCCTGATGATTCTGCCTCGAGATGAAGAAGGCAAACTCCAACCGACAGGGGGAGCTAAGGAAGGCTCAGGTTCTGGACAACGCTTACTGGGGCGCGGAAGACCAACTGCATGACATCATGCCACGCTGGTTGGGTCCATACCAGATAAGCCTCATCTTTTATCCAGGTAGCTGAGAGAGGAACCTGGGGTCGACGCCAAATGCTACAGGAGGGCTCCGGTGTTTAAAAATTAGGCACAGTGAATTGAAGTCACTGAGGGAAAAGTGAGTTTTTTGGCACTAGTAACCATCCCTTCCGACCCGGCCTGCAGCTATAGAGTTCTTAGATAAAACTGGTCATCTTAGCATTCACAAAGGAGAACACAGATTCTCCTGACCTGGCTGATAAAGCAGCTAGAATGGAGACAACTAGAGCTGTGTCATTGTAACCTGCATTTGAACTATGAAGGACAACACATTGGAATATACATCCGACTTTTACGTTCTGTTACATCAGTCTGCCAAGAAATGATTCATAACTGACTGTCTGACGTTTGGAGGAGCAGAACATTTGTGATGACTTTGGAAGTACATCTAATTGGAACCATGAGAGGACTTTGTACCAGTGACAAATTGAAGGATGTATTCAGTGATTGGAGTTTACACACCCACAAGTTGATGCAACGTACCCCATACTGTCAGTATACATGTGTCACCTGAAATTACTTCCTTTGACCAGTGTTTATTAACATAAAACTTTTTGCTGTACTATGTTATAGTTCTGTGTAATGAAAATGTGTGGTCTTGGAGTTACAACGAAGGTAATGGTCTAGAAGCATGTAGATGAGGATACGGACATTTCAGATTTGTTCCGTTCTCTAATCATTAGGGTAATGATATCAACAGGGTTATGTTGTTAAAGAGTACTGTTTTGTTGCAGTCTACATCCTAATGAATAAATTGTTTAGGGATTGATACCAAGGGTGATTTGGTATCAAGAGGATGGATTGTTATGGAAATTCTTGAACTAATGTACATTTGAGGAATGTCTGCTTTTCTATTACCTGGTATGTAACTCTGGTCTTTGGTTGTGACACACACGTCTGCATAATATCAGAGGATCACTAGGTACTCTGACCATCTGTTCACCTGCCTAGACCAATAAGGGTATCTGTCCTTTGTTCCTTAGGAATGTAGGAGAAGGGTATCTGGTAGTTGCCTAGGGGGCATCATTGACTGGTATCGGCAGATTATAGGGTTACTCGTAAATCTGCCCATCTGTATAACCCATCAGAGTATCTATTGTCTGTGGAGTTGAAGAGGTTACCCATGTGGGGAAGGACATCTTGTCCCTTGTGTGAAGCCTAGGTAGTAATAGAACAAATGGAATGTGTTCTATTGAGTTAGATCAGCTGTGCAGCATCTTACCACTCCACTTTTAACTGTAATAAATACTGACTGTTCATGTATCTACCTCAGAGATTCCTCAGAGGATTATTCTGTAAGCTTTTGACGCGTCTCTCTATTTGCAAATAAACTGCAAATTATGCCCAGAGAATTTTGTCTCTGTACTTACTCCTTTAAGAGTGTCTATCGATGGAATTACCATCACACCCCTGTTCAAAAGTCTGCATACCCTTAGTTCTTAATACTGTGTATTGCCCCCTTTAGCATCAATGACAGCGTGCAGTCTTTTGTAATAGTTGTCTACAGTGGCGTTTTTATATGTAAAAAATTGGTGGGGCACAAACCATTTCAAAACATAGGATTACATACCAGTAAAGCTACAAAACTCCCTCTTGCTACTGATGTGTTTATTTAACACATCAACAAACAGCATGGCTCCACAAAACACTTTTAACAACAAAGCGGCTTGCTCTTACCAGGTGTTGTAGTACACATACTGGAAAGAGAGAGAGAGAGAGAGAGAGAGACCTTCTTGTGTAATTGCTCTCCTTCTCTCTTACACACATGTAAAATTACCACTGTCACATTTACAAACCTAAATTAGGAATGCAACCAAGCTCAGAACCAATGTGCCTACAGGGCCATACGCGAACAGCAATGAGCTCAACACCACTGAAGGCCACAACGAAGCGGAAAGACACCTTTTTAGGGATACAGATCCATTCTATGACAACAACCTTAATAGATAAGCATGGACACACTGACACTCGTCACCATCTATATCAATCGATCCAGCACAAAAATATGATCAATGCACGGACCAGCACCACAAAGGCAGGATGATAATATATGCTTTCACTCACCAAGGCTGAGGGCTCACTTGAAGAGAAAGGTGGCACGACGGTTCTTCCTCTGGGCAAACTTTTCGATGACTTTGGGAATGAAGTCATGTAGCCGCTGAATCAGCTGGCTTTCGATGGACAACATGGCCAATGCGTTGATTCTCGGCTGTCCCATGGTATTGCGAGTGAAGGTTTTTACCCTCTTCAAGGTGGAAAAGTTCCTCTCTGACTCGGATGTCGTCATAGGTGTTGTTATGATAATTTTCAGCAGAGTGACGGTCTCAGCAAATGCCTCCTCTAGGTTGTTCTCAGGGATGGATCTTAACAGAGACAGGGCCATCTTACCAATGTGAAGCTCAGTGTGGCGGTAGAGAGTGGTCAGCTCAGACTTCAACTTTTCCTCGTTTCCTAGAGGCCATAGTTTTACCGCAGTGTCAAGCTCAGATGTAGGGAATGACAGGACAAATTGTGGGAAGAACGAGCTGTCAACCAGCTTGGCAGCGATCAGGTGGTCACTTTGTGAAAACCTGTGCTCCACCTGGGAGATGACGCATGCCTCCTTCATCACTGGTGCTGTGTTGGTTACTCGTCGGCCGGGCCCGTCTGTTCCATCGTGAACGGTGGCAGCCCATTCATCAGTTTGCTTCCGCATATTCTGGACATTCTCCTTGAAACGGATGAGCGCACTGCTAATCCCAGATGCATCGATGCTCCGTTTTTGCAGAGCGTTGTGTAAAACATCAACTTCTGGCATAAGGAAGAAAAAAATTCCAGCAGCTGCAGAAAGGTATACGGCAAAAGGTATACGGCCTGTTTTTTTGACAGGCCATATACCTCACTTATGGTGGCCTCATCCCATCCTGGTTGTGTGTGTATGTCCTCCATACACAGAAGCAGCACAGCACGGTTTTCCCAAACTGCTTTGACAGTTCTACTTTTAAAGTTCCATCGTACAGCGGGTGGCCTTGGAATGCATCTCTGTGTTGCCTCAGCAAGTGCCGCAACACGTTTTGGAGCACCAGAGAAAAAGGTGGCAAAACCAGTTAAATCTGCAAAAAACACCTTCAGGATGCTCATCCTTGCTGATCAAAGTTGCTGCAAGGTCAGGTTCAGCTGGTGAGCATAGCAGTGAACAAACTGGGCATGTGGGTATGTCTCTTTCATTAGCGTCTGTACCCCTCGGACGTTTCCTCTCATTACAGCCGCACCATCATAAGTCTGAGCGATCAGCTTTTCTCCCAGCGTCAATGGTTCCAGCACACCCTTGATGCTATTAGAGAGGCCGAGTCCAGTTTTATCTTTGACTTCCACAAACTCAAAAACCTCTCTGCCACTGTATTGTCAGGCAACATGTATCGCAACACAACCACCATTTGATTTACAGGAGACATCAGTTGTCTCATCTGCCTGTATGGCAACAAATGATGTCTCGTCCACTTGCTTGGCTATCTCCTCCCTGTACACTTCATACATACAGTCTAAAGGTTCGTTTTGTACAGTGCTAGATGTCCCTTTGAAGATGTGCTGAGCGTCATAGTGCCTCTGAAGTCTCGAATCGCCCACACACATAGTCTCGAAAATGCATCTGAATATTCCAGGATTCAGGGAGTCCACCGACTCGTCGTGCCTCCGCAGTGCGGTTATGTTATGATCCGACTGAGATGGTACCTGTTTTCCTCCACCTGTTTGTTATGCTGCTCAATGGAGCGCCTGTATGCACTGTCAACTTGGGCTGCGAAATATACCCTTCCAAGTAAGCCCAATTTCACAGCATTGTCCAGATGACTCCCGCTGCTCTCATGTTTTGCAATCCTCTCAGAAAGATGTTTAAAATCGTTGTAACCCGTCCTCGACCAAGTACCATCTCCACCAAATTGCAGACATGGAAAACAGAAGAGTGCATTCTTTTGTATGCTAACCGTTAGCCTCTTTTTCTTCAAAAACCACTCCACGTTACTTTTACAAGCAGTTTGAGTGATGACAATATCCCGTGGCTGATGAGCACCAAGTCACTTTACTTCAAGTTTCTCCTCCAAATTAAGGGTTTCAAACCGGTGCTCGAGTATGAAATCCACTGAAATCCACAATATATTTTCTCAAGTTATCCGGCGTTTGTGAAGCTAACAAGCTAGCTAAGACAATCTACCCTCCTCGCTATTTTGCCGACTAATGTTGGCGCCAGACAGACAGACAGCCAATCAGTTCTGAAACACGAAATGACGCTGTAGTGGGGCCACCGGCTGTCAGCCCCACTTGGCATCAAATTTGTGTGATCTACATTGATCACACTAACATTCTGAGCATGCGTATTAATATTTTCACACGTACAATGTACATTGCATTGTGAGAGAGGGGCTAGCCCCACATTCACGCTTAGCCTATGGCGTACTACTGCGAACTCGAATTGGCAGAACGCAGTCTGAAGCAGCAAGGCAGGGACCAATGAACATGAAATAAAATCCTAACACAAATGATATGCAATTTAGGAAGATGCTATATTCATAGATAATAAATTATAGGAAGTAATCTTGGAGAAATAAAAATAACATAATTTTGTTGCAGTTCTTTCTGTTGACAACAGGTGGGGCTGTGCCCCTAATGACCAGTGGCCCCTGGTCACAATAAGATTGTTATCTCTTTTTCAATTGTGTCCTGGTTAAAAAAGCGGCATGTACAGTAAAACAAAAGAAAAAACAACATAAAACACAATTAAAAACCGTTGTGCATAACATGCTTTGCTTTGACAAATCTCACACCTCTAAAATAAAAATACCTGCCTGGTATGTCTCTTTTTCTTCACTTCTTTAGATAAATTGCAAGTCCAACCACTCCCGAAGGAACCAGAACACATATTGCAGCTACAATAAGAGACCGTCGAGTCCTCTTACTATCATTATCTAAACATAGAGAAGTGTTTGAGCATTGTGTTTGATAAAATGAACTGCAACATTTAAATACTTACTACACCATGCTTAAATACAACACTACAGTGAATGCCTGACTACAGCAGGACAGTAAAATAAATCACAGTACGGATGGGCTTATCTGGGCTGTGAGAAGGGCATTCTTATTCAATATATTCCAAACTTTTAGGAGAAAATATGTCATGAATTGCTCATACCTGTCATCTTATTCACCATGCAGGATTCTGTGACATAAAACGTCACATTCTTCTTGGTAACAGGGTTGGCAGCCTCACATCTGTATGAAGTCCTGTTCTGTATGTCCACTTCCAGAGGGAGAGAGAGCTTGATGGAAAGTTCAGGACTGCTGGTCTGGTTGAGTATCACCTCTCCACTGTACCAGGAAAGGCTAACGTCTCTCCCATTCTTTACAGAACACTCCACTGAATAGATCTCATTACAAGCTGTAGTCAACGTGGGCCTGGATACAGGTTCTGAGAAGGGTGTTTTGTTTAGATTAATTAATTAATTTTGTTTGAAGCTAACCGTCTTGTTCTTTTCTTCTAAGGTAGTTCTGACCTAGCCTGGAGGCATGTTTGGGTCATTATAAGATTAACCCCTGACCAATAAGACGTACACCAGAGGACATGGTGATGCAAATACTGTAGCTGTGGTAGCCGTTTTGGTTCAGGGTGCCACTCACTCTGTGCAAGTCACTGACTCTGGATCCAGCAAAAGACCCCGGACCATCAAGCTTCCTCCTCTATGTTTGACAGTTGATGTCACACACTGTGGAACCATCCTTGATGAACCGAAATGTTGATTAATCGGTCCATAACACCTTCTTGGAGTGTTAGATAGTCCACAGGCAGTGCATCATGGCCCACGCAAGCCTCTTCTCTAGTATCCTACTTAGCAATGGCTTTCTTACTGCCACTCAACCTCTCAAAAAATGCTTAATAGGGTGTTATAACACAGTCTGTTCCAACACTGCTTTTATATAGAAAAATTTACATTTCACCGGTAGTGTATATACTTTCACTTCAGATTAATAAAATAAATACCCTAAAAATGTGGAGTATTGTGTGTAAACAAGTGAAAAGAAAAGTGAAAAAATACACTTACACATAAGCATTTTAAAAATGGGGTGTAGACATTTAATAGTCGTCTACATGTATAAAAATACCCTTTAAATAAAAGCAGACATTTTTTGCTCTGACCATATGAAACAATTAATCTCAAATTCTAAATGATGGAGTATACACATTTGTGGGGAGTGTTCAATACCAGATCATCAAATCAGTCGGTGTAACAGGCTCCAAATGTATTCTATAATAGGAATGCAGTATAAGCGGTGAAACCATTTATTACTTCTTACCATACACAGTGAGTTGATATGTTGTCTTGGGACCTCCCTTTCCATCTACAACATACATCCCTGAATCACTGGTTTTTAGATCTCTGATGGTGAACTGTCCAGTCTGTTGGTCCCATTGAATTCTGTCTTTGAAACTGTCTTTATAGGAGTCCATGTTTCCTTTAACCACCACAGCTATAATCCCACCATTATATAATAAAGAGCCACCTTGCTTTATTGGATTAGAAAATGTGATGGATTCTCCAACAACCTTTGTCAGCATCTCTCCAACAGTCTGGCTGATAGAGAAACACAATCCTGCAAGACAAAGTTGATACAACAATCAGTTTCATGCATTTGATAGACTTTGATAGATAGAATGTTTTTGGTGTTTGACATATAAAGCTAATAAAATGTAGTTACTGTACATTCACAACATTTTGCATGTTTTTGAAAGGTGTTTCAATAAACAAATCACGTAGATATGGTAATTCTTTAGATATAACTTTTTCCACCGGTGGGAGAGTGATGGCAGCAGCGCATCCTGAGGATGCACCTGTTTCCAATCACTGTTTAGTTGTGTTCACCTTCTGCACCTCATTGATTATTGTTTGTCTGTTTGTGACCGTGCTGGTGCGCTTTTTGCAATTACCAAACAAAATAACTTATATAAAAGACATTTGAATCATTAGTTTTATTTCTTTTTCCTTTTTGCCTCTCTTTTACACACTCGTTACACTCGCACCGTCACAGAATAAACCGTCCATCCCGAGGCACTTTTTCTTTGCATTATTTTTTTTGATTTTTCCGTTTCTTTTTTCCTCCACACCACTCGTCCCGGGATGAGCCAGGGCGACCATGGTGGAGAGGCTCCCTGGGCTGGCTACGGAGCTAGAGGATAGACTCCACGCCATGGAGGGAAAGATCGGCAGACTGGTATCAGCTCTCGGCGATATAATGTCTCACCTGGCAGCACGGTCGGGAGAGGAGCGCCCTGTTGAGCCGGCCAGGGTGGCTACGCCTCCCCTGATTGACCGTGGAGTCTAGTCGCGCTCAGGTAAGAGAACTCCGGGGAGCTCTGCCTGAGAAATATAACGGCAATCCGGAGGGTGGTTGTGGTTTCCTTCACCGGTGTGATTTGTATTTCGGTGACAAACCACTCACCGAGTACGAGATTGTGACCACAATAATCACTCTCTTAACTGGGCACGCCCTCGAGTGGGCAACGGCACTATGGAACGGTGGGTCTGGGGACTTGAGGTCGTTTCCTAGTTTCATTGCACCGTTCCGTGCTGTATATGGACATCCCACAGAGGGTTGGGATGGGGGCGAGCAGCTTATGCGCTTGAGGCAGGGGAATAGCACGGCCTCGGAGTATGCCCTATTGTTCCGGACGGTGGCGGCATCCAGCGAATGGAACGAGCCTGCCCTGAGGACCGCTTTCCGCAGGGGCTTGCGGACTGCGGTCCAGATGGAGCTGGCATGTGTGTGTGTGGCATGTGTGTGTTCCATGCCGCCGGACGCCTTGATGGGCAGCTCCGGGGCCGTGACCGCCTGGCGTGCCGTCCCCGTCTCTCACCCTCTCGGATGGAGCCGGAGCCTGGGGCAATGGAGCTGGGAATCACCCCCACTCTGCGGGGAGAAGGGGCATTTCCATAAGGGGTGTTCCTTGGCCCGCGGACGCAGAGCAAGAGGGGGGTGAATACCCGGACTGTGCAATCGGGCACAGTAGGTGCCTTACGTTTATGCAACACTGCCAGCCCATTCTGCTGTCCGGTTGTATTCTGGTGGTTTTCCCTCTCACCCTACTACAGCACTGATTGACTCCAGGGCCGCGGGGAGCTACATAGACCAGTCGCTAGTCACTGCTCTCCGGCTGCCGTTGTGCTGTTTGAGGTCCTCGATGTACATTCAGGCTTTGGATGGCCGTCCAGTGGGGTCTGGCTCGATTACTCACGTGACTCGCCCTCTCACGCTCACCATCAACGGCTGCCATCGAGAGAGACTGGAACTGCTGGTCACGACGTCGTTCATACACCCCGTCATCCTGGGTCTTCCATGGCTCCAAAAGCACGACCCCAACATCGCCTGGAGCAAACGGAAGATACTGGGATGGTCGACGGGGTGCCAGAACCATGACCCGCAGTGTTGGAACATGGTCCTGCCTGACCATGACCCGCCTGACGATGATGTGTGGAGCCACGTCCATGGAGAGACCCGCGGATTCCCTCCCAGCAAACATCCCACCAGAGTACGCAGATATAAGCGGGGTGTTCTCCATCGAGAAGGCCAGGAGTCTCCTCAACGCTCCAGGAACTTCACCATTGACCCCCCCCCCCCCCCCAGGAACAAGATCTACCCACTCTCTGTGGCCGAAATGCAATGGAGACCTACATCAAGGAGACCTCCCCTGCTTCAGCCAGTTTTTTTCTTTTTTCTTCGTGAAAAAGAAGGACGGGGGGCTAAGGCCCTGTATAGACTACAGGGGACTCAACACCATCACCACTAAATACCGGTACCCGATGCCCCTCGTCCCATCGACCATAGAGCAGCTGAGGGGGCACGTCTCTTCACGAAGCTGGACCTCCGGAGCACATACAACCTGGTGTATCTGGGAGGTAGACGAGTGGAAGACAGGATTCACATTCAGCATGCACGGCGTCGGGCTGCTATGAATACCTGGTGATGCCGTGCGGGCTAGCTAATGCGCTGGCGGTGTTCCAGGCATTCCTAAATGAGGTGTTCCGGGATATGTTGGGGAGGTACGTAGTAGTATACATTGATGATATTCTGATCTACTCCCCAACATACCCATACCCAACATAACGCTTACAACAGCACCACCTGTTTGCAAAAATGTGCATTCCCCACCTCCACCGTCTCCTTCCTAGGATACCACATCCCTCTGGAGGAGATGAAAGTGGACACAGTGAGGTCATGGTCAGTCCCGAAAACCAGCTACAGAGCCTCATCGGATTTGCCAACTTTTACCGCCGATTCATCAAAGGCTTCAACACCATCACAGCACCACTCACGTCATTGTTGAAAGGCCAACCTCCACTGGACTCCGGACGCGGAGATGGCCTTCCTTGACCTGAGAGGCAGGTTCGTCACAGCCCCTCTCCTGAAACACCCACACCCCCTCAACCCCTTCAGGTCGGCGTAGGGGCAGTCCACACCCAGCAGCACGGGACTCCACCACGGCTCCAGCCCTGTGCCTATTATTTACAGAAACTATCTGCTGCGGAGAGGAACTACGCCGTCGGTGACCGGGAGCTACGGGCGGTAAAGTTGGCACTGGAGTGGAGACTGGCTAGAGGGCGCTCGGGAGCCATTCACTGTCCTGACCGACCACCGGAACCTGGAAAACGTCAGGGCAGCGCAGCGCCTCAATCCCCGCCAGGCTCGATGGACGCTTTCCTTCAAGCGCTTCCAGCTCACTCTGACGTACATCATGGCGGACGCACTCTCCTGCCTGCACAACCGGGGGTCGGAGCTTTCAAAGGACATACCCCCTCGTGTGTCACGGGTCCTGTCTCCTGGGACATTGACGAGGACATTCAACAGGCAGGGAGACGGGACCCCGCACCAGCAACCTGCCCCCCAGACAAGACCTACATGCCTTGGAGAGTGTGGGGCCGGTTGGTGACCTGGGTGCACACCAGGCCAGCTACAGGACATCCGGGCATCAATTGGACCCTGGAGGCACTCAGAGCCAAATACTGGTGGCCTGGAAAGGGGAGGACTGTGCGACACTGCATCATGTCGGGCTCTGTGTGTGTACACTTTAAGGAGCCGTGAATGGCTCCAGTGGGGAAACTACATCCTCTCCCAGTGCCTCAGCGGCCGTGGTCACACCTGGCGGTGGACTTTGTTATGGACTTACTGCCAGCAGAGGGGAAGAACACCATCACCGTGGTGGTAGACAGGTTCTCAAAAATGGTTTGTTTCATCCCACTACCCGGTCTCCCTTCTGCTCTACAGGTCACTGAGGTGCTGTTCCAGCAGGTGTTCCGGCTGTATGGGCTTCAGGAGGACATTGTGACGGACCACGGCCCCCAGTTTACATCTTGTGTCTGGAAAGCCTTCATGCCCAGGCTGGGGGTAGTGGTCAGCCTCACATCCGGGTATCACCCACAGGCTAACGGGCAGCTGGAGCACACTAACCAAGAACTGTGAAGGTTCCTCCTGTCCTACTGCATGGACCATCCAGGTGAGTGGACACGCTTTCTCCCCTGGGTGGAGTGTGCTCAAAACTCCCTGTGCATTTCCTCCACAGGTCTGACCCCCTTCCAGGTGGTGCCCAGGTTCCAGCCTCCGCTGTGCCCCTGGGTGGGGGATTCCAATGACATCCAGGCTGTGGAGGAGTGGTCCAGGAAGTCAGATGAGGTCTGGTCCGCCGCCCACGTCTGCCTGCAGGAGGCAGAGCGCCAACAGAAAGAGCAGGCAGACAGGCAGCGGAGCGATGCCTCGGAGTACCGCCCAGGGGACAAGGTATGGCTGTCCACGAGGGATCTTCCCCTCCGTCTGCCCTGCCGTAAGCTTGGGCCCCAGCATGTGGGACATTTGAATTGTTCGTTTTGTTTCTTTTTCCTTTTTGCCTCTCTTTTACGCAGTCGTTATACTCGTACCATCACAACAGGGTGGAGCTTTTGATCAACTGATGTCAGAAAGTCGTTAATTAAATCATGAGAGCATAAACCACGAGTGTCAGTGATGTACATGTAATATTAGACTGTATATATAGTCTGGATGAGCAGACTATATATATATATATATATATAGCTGTATAAGCAGAATATTTTTATTTTATATATACTGTATATACACATAGGGTAACATGGGGGAAACCCCACCCCCAAGATCAACATCTAATTGCTGACACAAAATAGCAAAGTTTGGAAAGAAATGTGTACGTGGAGATGGCTATGCTTAGGGGTAACAAACTATAAAAGACAATAAATGGCCACAGTTTATCTTTTTGTATTATTTAATAAAATGTGTTTTTATCAAAATTGCACTTTATGAAAGATGCCCACTTCCCTGGGGTAAGTTGCCCCCCTATTCTTCTCAATGGAAGATTATACCATAGAATTTCAAAGATGTGTCCCTCTTTTGGTACCTCACCTGCATATGAATTACATTTTTTTTATTTTACGTTTTCCTAGCACTTCTTTATGTACAGTTAAACAAAACCCATTATTGTTTCTGGAAGACCTCCTTGTAGACAGACAAAAACATTAGGGACTTCTGTCTTGAACTAAACTGGTTGCTAGTCATATTTGGAAGGATAATCTTAGGTTGTGTTTCATAAAACCTAAAAACCAGTTCATCCCTGTCAACCATAGTATTCAAAGTAGTATTTTAGTACACTTGAAATATTCCTTTAAAATATTTAATTAATTTAGGAGTACATTTTAATTGCAGAAAAATGCTATTTCTGATCATGTATTAAAAGTATATCACTATAAAATAAGTTGGTCAATTTTAACACACAGTTAAGCATACAGCCAGCTCAAGAACTGTTGGCATTCTTTTTGTAATTGAGCAAAAGTGAAAGCAAATTATTAAAGCACCCAAATAACTAGTAATTGGGCTCAAACATAAGAGCGAGCAGTAAACTTTCATTTCACCACAATAATGTCTCAAACACAAAATATTTCTATGTGTAGTATGATATCTTCTAAAAGACAGGTGACAATAAAAAGAAAAAACATTCATAATGAGGCGTTTATGCACTGCAACACTACTATAATATCCCTCTCAGTGTTGTTCTACTATAATATCCCTCTCTGTGTTGTTCTACTATAATATTTCCTCTCTGTAGTTCTACTATAATATCCCTCTCAGTGTAGTTCTACTATAATATCCCTCTCTGTGTAGTTCTACTATAATATCCCTCTCTGTGTAGTTCTACTATAATAACCCTCTCTGTGTAGTTCTACTATAATATCCCTCTCTGAGTAGTTCTATTGTAATATCCCTCTCTGTGTTGTTCTACTATAATATCCCTCTCTGTGTAGTTCTACTATAATATCCCTCTCTGTGTTGTTCTACTATAATATCCCTCTCTGTGTAGTTCTACTATAAAATCCCTCTCTGTGTAGTTCTATTGTAATATCCCTCTCTGTGTAGTTCTACTATAATATCCCTCTCTGTGTAGTTCTACTATAATATCCCTCTCTGTGTAGTTCTACTATAATATCCCTCTCTGTGTTGTTCTACTATAATATCCCTCTCTGTGTATATCTACTATAATATCCCTACTATAATATGTTCCTCCACTCATTTATTCAGGTGTTTCCATTAATTGGTCACCCGTCTGAAGGGGCAACTACAAATAGCCTATTGTTGACTGTACTTATTACAATTGAAATCATACTTAAATGCTATTTTTATACAATTATTTCTACTTAAGTACAACACAAATGGTTACAAAACAATATTTTTCGTCTGGGCGTATTGCAAATATGCTTTATCACAAATTAATTTTAACCGCACAATTTAAACCATACAATTTTCTTAGCAAACACTGCATTATAGTAAGAGAAACATATTTTGTATTCGTTTTAGAAACGGAGCCTATCCTTCTCGGACAATTGCAGACGCAGGCGCAAACATCTGTCCTTAAAAAACAATATAAAATCCAATTACTGTATTAGTGTAGGCACATGTTATCCAAAGTACTTTAGTTGTAGATAATAGTAGCATACGTACCGACAATAAATAGTGGATGTGTCAACCACAGTCTTTCTTGTCGGCTAAATTTCATTATGGACATCATCCAAAGTAAGAGCGATCAACAGATGTCAGGTTTCGAAGGCGGAGGGTGGGGGTGGGGGCGCTGCTCCAGTGTTGAAAGTAGCTTTAACGTTTGAGCTAGGCTGGGAATACACGTCCTGTAGTTGCGCATGTTTCATAAACTCCGTTTATTGAATGGGAATGGTATTACTAGTTTATTTATTAAAAAGTATTCGTTCTAAGTTATACCTATATATAAAGACACGTTCTGTACTGAGGTGAACTTAGCTTTAAATTCAAGATTCGGACTTTGATCGTCGATACCTCATCAACGAAATCTGACAGAAAGAAACAAATTACATATTGTGAATCTGCTGGCGACAGCGAACAAGCAACACTCCTCTGTGGCGCTCAATGTTCAAAACACGACTTTACAGTCATGTCTATGGCAGATTAACCTGTCCATGAAGTTATTGATCCACTTTTACACAGCCATCATCCAGTCTGTTCTCTGCACGTCCATCACTGTTTGGTTTGGATCTGCCACGAAACTGGAAAGGAACAGACTACAACGGACAGTCAGAACGGCAGAAAAGATCATTGGTGCCAACCTGCCCTCCATCCAGGACTTATACGAAACCAGAGTCAGTAAAAGAGCAGGAAACATCACTGCAGATCCATCACACCCCGGATACAAACTGTTCCAGCCCTTCCCCTCTGGTAGGCGCTACAGAGCACTGTACGCCAAAACGAACAGACAGGAACACTTTCTACCCACAGGCCATCACTCTGATGAACAGTCAACCTCAGACACTTGCCAGGCACAATACCTGTATAACAGCCCAGTAACTCTGACCCTAACATCCACCTGTCTACTACTTATTTTTTTTGTCATCCTGTAATTCAGTGCTGTTCATACTGTATATATACTGTATATATCATATCCACCTACCTCATTTACATTACACCTGCACAAAAATTACTTATTTATTCATTCCAGAATCGTTTGCTCCATTACACTATATATCATTTACATAATGACGGTGGATGTGATCTATATATATATATATATATATACATATAGATCACATCCACCGTCATTATGTAAATAATAATACCTGTACAAGAATATTTATTTACAGCACCCTTTATACCCTGCTCATTGCACTATTGTCTCATCAGTCTTACTATGTTATTGTTTTGGTTTATTATGTGTATTTATGTGTACTGTATATTGCAGTCTGTGACTCTTGTTGAGTGTCCTTTGTTTAATTTTTTTTATGAGTAAGCACATCATGAGCCTGTATTATCCAGAGTCAAATTCCTCGTATGTTTACACACACCTGGCAAATAAAGCTGATTCTGATTCTCCATTTATTCTCAGTTAAGGGAGTGTGTTTAAAGTGCATATTGAATGTAGTTTTTACTGACAAACTCCAATTGTATTGCAACCAAAAAACATAGACCTAGCAAAACAACTATAAAGAGCTCAGAATTCAGAGCTCTACCATTTACATGATTATTGATTTGCATGAATATAAAAATGTCAAGGTAAAAATACTTTTATTGCCTGTTATTACAAATGGTCAATACCTCAGATCCAATGTAACTTTTTAAATAGACCTGCTATAGCGTCATGGACACCTCCCTTACCATGAACATCATTCAGTATTACAATTGAGAAAATTATTTATAGTATTTAAAACATTTTAATTCATAGAAATGTTAATAGCTCGGACCCAATAAAATGTATATTGAAATAACCAACTGATATAGCTTCAGGGATAATCTACCATCAACATCCTTTAGTTTGACAATTTTTTAATACTGGAACTTATAAACAGTTTTAAAATCCTTTTTCCATCAAAAATGTTCAATAGCTCACCAATAGCATACCAAATAGCATCCGGGATGTTAGGGTCCGAGCTATTGAGCTGCTCTAACATCTACATCCTTTAGTTATACAATCTTTCAATTTGGGTTATTAAAAGTTTTTAATGTTGTTCTCCACCATAAATGGTCAATAGCTCGGACCTAATGAAACTTTTTTTTAAGATAAACAATGTTCAAAGCTTCAAGGACAACTGAAATACCATCAACATCCTTTGGTGTTCTAGTTTTATTAGTATATGTTTTAGTTTTATTATAATTAAGTAGATAAATGTGTTTATATAAATTAATAATGTTTGTGTCTTGCAAGGCTGGACAGTAATATCTGCAGAAGATATTGGATATTATGTAAGTGGAGAAACAATATTTATGGGTTGAGAAAGGTATTTAACCGTGGTCCTTCAGCCATGGTTGTGCTCATAAGTTTGCACACCCTGGCAGAAATTGTGAAATATTGGCATTGATTTTGAAAATATGACTGATCATGCAAAATAAAAGTATTTTTATTTAAGGATAGTGATCATATGAAGCCATTTATTATCACATTTGGCTCCTTTTTAAATCATAATGATTACCAAAATCACCCAAATGGCCCTGATCAAAAGTTTACATACAATGTTTGGCCTTGTTACAGACACACAAGGTGACACACACACAGGTGAAAATGGCAATCAAATGTGAATTTACCACACCTGTGGCTTTTTAAATTGTAATTAATGTCTGTGTATAAATCGTCAATGTGTTTGTTAGCTCTCACGTGGATGCACTGAACAGGCTAGATACTGAGTCACGGGGAGCCAAAAAGAAGTGTCTAAAGTCCTGCGTAACAAGGTACAAAGAAAAACCCACAGACGACCTCAGGAGAAATACAGGTTGCTCTGGATATAGACGGTGTGGTTGTTTCAAGGAGCACAATACGATGACACTTTAACAAAAATGAGCTGCATGGTCGAGTTGCCAGAAAGAAGCCTTTACTGCGCCAATGCCACAAAAAAGCCCGGTTACAATATGCCCGACAACATCTTGACACACCTCACAGCTTCTGGCACACTGTAATTTGGAGTGAAGAGACCAAAATACAGCTTTATGGTCACACCCATAAGTGCTATGTTGAGAGGGGTCAGCA
>JACXGI010006959.1:0-21520 GCA_016801175.1 Esox masquinongy
ACCCATTCAATGCCGGCCATTCATACTTCTGTTAACAGTGTAGAGATTTTAGTTCCCTCACCTAATGTTCTTGGGTATCCTCAACATAGGGTTTCTTGGATATGGCCCCTCACCTAATGTTCTTGGGTATCCTCAACATAGGGTCTCCTGGATAATCTAATTTGAATTATTAATTTACCCTAATTTAGGACCAGCCTTGGCTTGGCACATAGGGGTTCGTCAACCACTGCTATTGCAACCCACCAAGGGGAATAATGTGACCCAATTAGGTTGCGTCACACACCTATCTAATCGCCTGCAAGGGGATTCTAACCCCCTCTGCTGGGGGACTCTAACCCCACAGCAGCAGTTGATAACCGGTCAGCTAGCTCCCTCACGTTAGGTTCTTACTTTAAATTCTCAGAAGCGTCGAATTAGTTATTCCCTCACATACAACAGATTTTGGTAACCTCGAATTGGCTATACTATACTGTTTAGGAGTTCTCTTTAATGATCATACTTTGTTATCAAATATTCAGTTTCATCTCTTTTTTTTGTTCTTTTTAACTTCTTATCAAATGATTTTCTATATTTTCTTTTAGTGCATAAAATTATGACAATGAAACATCAATAGAACATGTACCATCAATAATCAACTGTTATTTTATATGTAACAAATCGGACTTTGTCACGCCTGGCTCCGGTGTAAACAATTCAACTCTCAAATAGACTGATATGAACTATTGCGAATTTAGTCAAGTAGGTTTTGCTTACCTATTTATGTTGCCTGGCAGTTCAGTCAGCTGGAGAGAGTTGAAAAGCAAACACCGTCGTCGTGAAGATATTGAAGTCCCATCTGGGGTGCCAAATTGTGGAAGATGGAAAATGTTCGCGATTTATTAAAATAAAAACTCCTCAGAGTCTGGTATAACAGTTGATTATTTCAAGTTTAATTACGTGGCGCCACAGGAACAACCGTCACAACATCAACAGAGAATGAGTACAGAGACTAGCAGAGTAAAGTCATGACAGATTGTTCTGCTTGTGCATTTCAAGTTTCAAGCTTATATTCTCTTCCAACAGTACAGATGACGGAATTAGCATTTGCAGAATGTACATACAAGGAATAGTAACTACTATGAGGTAGTCTAAAAATGCAAGGTTGCACTCAGATAGCTCCAGGAGACACAGAAAATCATAGAATGTCGGTTGCCCAGACAACCCGGTCAAAGACTGAGATATATCAATCTGGACATTTACTATATGGGTACTTAAGTTAACTATGCTCTTCCCAATACGGAATAGAGCTCTGTTCACCTGTAGGGTGTAAGTAATAATAACCCCCTGCTGTTCGAGAGCTTCCTCCTAGAGAACAGTTTCTTATGGCGGTTTTATGGCACAGGCAGAAGCCTGTTTCTCTTACTGCTAAAAGGAGCCAAGGCCCTGCTCAGCCGACATTCCATTCATCACTGCCCCTGAACACAAAACACTGGCCTTATAAGTTGGAGACAGAGAGAGACACAAGTCTTTCAGTATATGTGTAATTGATCAAGCATACAGAATACAAAACCCTTCTAATAAGATAATGAATAAATAAGGATGATAATAAATTAATTTTCTACACTGTAAACAGATGTTGACCTGACCTCTATATGATGCAAATTGAAACTTGCCACCTTTCTGCAACAGGCTATAGAAAATTCAACACTTCCAGTTACCAATTTCAACTTTCTAGAACAATGCTGTTAAATTGAACAGTGCAAGTCAAAGGAAGGACAAACCATTACAATAATTTGTATGAAAACTGGTGAGATCTACACAGCAGAACCCACAGGTCTCGGCAAAGGACCTTCAGAACAGTTTAGCTGACACTGAAGTTGTTGCTCACAGGTCCACCGCACAATGTACCTTACACAGCAAGTTCACATTTGAGTAATATGTTGAATCTATGGAAAATGCATAAATGGTAATCCTGTATAAACTTGTGCAAAAGGGAGGCCTGTTTCACTTTGTAACATGTAGAGCTCAGATCAACTATATTGTAACTGCAATAAGCAGCATTCTCAGCCATCAACCTCCTAATGATGGCCCTATACTGTATCACATACAACCAAGCAATTAGTATTCAAAGAAAAACTGACCATGGCAGGCATAGTGAGTATGACTGTGCATGTGTATGTATGCATGTGTCTGTATTTTAACTGCACTCAGCAGCTTTCTAAACCACCAGTGTCTCAGTGACAGTAACCAGAACATTTAAAACTATTTTTAGAGGCACTTCAGTCTTCAAATTAATATATTTCAGTTGTATGTTATCAAACAATTTTAATCCTGAAACAAAATACAATTAAATTGTATTGGAAAATACCATTTAATTTTACATAATTGATACAAGCATAATCTCAAGAAGAAGCACATTAAGGTCCTGGAGTGGCCTAGCCAGTCTCCAGACCTTAATCCCATAGAAAATCTGTGGAGGGAGCTGAAGGTTCGAGTCGCCAAACGTCAGCCTCGAAACCTTCTGCAAAAGATCTGCAAAGAGGAGTGGGACAAAATCCCTCCTGAGATGTGTGCAAACCTGGTTGCCAACTACAAGAAACATCTGACCTCTGTGATTGCCAACAAGGGTTTTGCCACCAAGTACTAAGTCATGTTTTGCAGAGGGGTCGAATACTTATTTCACTCAATGCAAATCAATTTATAACATTTTTGACATGCGTTTTTCTGGATTTTTTTGTTGTTATTCTGTCTCTCACTGTTCAAATAAACCTACCATTAAAATTATAGACTGATCATTTGTTTGTCAGTGGGCAAACGTACAAAATCAGCAGGGGATCAAATAATTATTTCCCTCACTGTATAAACCGCACCATTCATTTTATAGCTTTGTATGTATACAAACCTGAGTATTACCTGCACCCATATATAAACCATATTTGCCCGGAGAATTACGACTCGTACATACATTCAGGGGCATTTTTCCAGCAAAACCAAGGTATGGCAATGTGACATGATGTCATGGACCTACAATGCTGTCACATTCACAATGCGTAATGCATGTAATGCGTAACTTAAAGAGAGCCGTGAAAACACCTTTCATTGTATCTATTTTGGCGCATATTTCGGCATCACGGACAGAGAGCGGAGGTCTCATTATCATTAGTAATTTGTTTAAACTTCACAGAAAATAAAGAAATCCATTGAATTACATGTTAATTTCTAGCAGGTAATCAAGGGGTGTTCAAAACAACAAAACAAAAGTGACATTTGGCACAAAACAGGCAAAGTTGTTGTAGTTTAAAAGTATTAAGGCCCGAACACGCAGGCTGATATCAGTCTTCAATAACATGTTTGAATTCATTTGTTTCTGGAAAAGAACACCTACAACCACGGACATCATTTGTACAAGCTGTTGGGCACTTATCTATAGCAGCTGGGCAAAATGCTTCCATAACCAGTTACACACTGTCGAAAATCATGGAGGAAAGAACAAGTTCACTCACTGACACATTTTCACTGACGGGTTTGTTATGAATCAGCGGTCAATTTTATTCTCATAGATAAATAGGCCTGAATGAGTGCATATTGTGCATACAGTAGAATGTAATATTTGCATAAAATGACCATACAGTGCAAAACTTTGAGTTTCAATAAGAGCTCCCTAAAGTCCAAGTTGCCTCTCAAAAAGGTCTATCCTTTATGGGGCACCGCACCCATGGTCACACAGTTCAAAGGTACAAAAGCATTCGAATTTTGCTGTTCAGATTGTATTAGTTTTGAATGGTTAGATTTATATGCACTTTGTTTATATAGACTACATTAAAAAGTTGTACTTTAAACGCAAATGCTTAATAGCATTATTTTTCATAACAAACGAATGCATTTTTAAATATATTGAGGTTAAGGTGGAGTACGATTTCATTTGATAATTCATTTAGAATTGTTTTAACACCAATCACAGTCAAACTATCACAAACTGTATGACTTGAAAAAAAAATTCAAATTCAAACATATTTTTTTAAAGAGCCGTTTGGGAGCCAAAAGACCCGGCTCTTTTTGGTGAGCTGAGCCGAACAAGCCGGCTCACTGAAAAGAGCCGGAATGCCCATCTCTAACATATGCTCGTTATGTTCGCGTGCACATGCTTGATTTGCCTTGCAAGCGTGCACTTATTCATCTATCTAACAGAAAACTCCGCTCATCCGCGTGCATGCTATACACTGACGATGTAGAACTACCTAAACTCACAGTGATGGGAATTTTGACTCACTTTATTGATTCAGATCTTTGAATTGTTCAGTAAAAAGAACAAATCTTTGGACTAATTTAATTTGAGTCAGCCCTACCCCCTCCCCATGGAAGTCTAGCACACCCTCAAATCACTGTCTAAGTCTGGCTACACTTATAAAAGATGGGAGTAGAACTGTAGTCCCACTGTTAAAGTTAACTAAGAGTAAATGCTACACCATATTATGCTTTACAGCCATCAACAAAACCTTGTTCATTATGTCATTTTAAACTTAATTATAATTATCTTATCATTTCGACTTCTAAAATGTACTGTGACTTCCTTCTCTTCACCTCCCCCCCAAAAAAAACTCAGGCTCTTGGATGAAGAGGTAGCAAATGGTAAATAAAATGTTGTAGTTTTTGATATTTCAGTTAGTAGGCTAGCCACCTACAATAGTTAGTTAAATGCAATAGCTCTGTTTAAGTAGCTACTGTACTAGCTAGTTAGCTAGCTAGTAAACTGGCTAGCTATGTGTAAGAGGCTGAAATTTTGCCGTTTTTGTAAATCCCCAATATCAACTAATATACTTGTCTATTTATTCAGTAAACATAATTATCATGCCAAAAAATTGTAATTTAAAACATTGCTTCACAAAGAGTAAAGAAACAGTCAGGGAAGAGAGAGAGAGAGCACAGTGGTGCAGAAAGAGGAGAGAGGTTAGCTGTTTACCAGGGACGTCGCTAGGCCTATTTTAGGGGGGCTTTAATTAGGGTGAGAGTTCAGAAACACTCCTATGTCAAACCTCTATAGTTGAACCTTTACATTCATATATTCCCCCCTTTAGGGCTTCCCCAAGCCCCATAATCTAGGCCTGGGTGAGTGAGGAGGGGAACTTAGTCCTGGCAAAAAGAGCTGAAATCAACTCCAGCATTAGCTAAAAATAATCCCCTCTGTCAACCACCATCCCAAAGGGTTAGGAAGCCAAACCTCTCCCACCCTTTTGACTGGGAGGAAGTAAAAGACTTCCCAACCTTGTTGATCAATCAATCAAACATGAGTGTAAGCATGTGCAACTTATTTTTCAGAGCCTTGCAAATGTGTTGTTTCAAATGATTATGCATATAAATGATATACATGATATATGAACTCCTTATGGAAATCAGCACATCGATCACGTGTAATCATGAATACATATACAGTGGATATAAAAAGTCTACACACCCCTGTTAAAATGCCAGGTTCTTGTGATGTAAAAGAATGAGACAAAGATAAATCATGTCAGAACATTTTCCACCTTTAATGTGACCTATAACGTGAACAATTCAATTGAAAAACAAACTGAAATCTTTGAGGGGGAAAAATAAAAATAAAAAACTCACAATACCCTGGTTGCATAAGTGTTCACACCCTTAAACTAATACTTTGTTGAAGCACCTTTTGATTTTATTACAGCACTCAGTCTTTTTGGGTAGGAGTCTATTAGCATGGCACATCTTGACGTGGCAATTTTGCCCACTCTTCTTTGCAAAAGCGCTCCAAATCTGTCAGATTGCGAGGACATCTCCTGTGCGCAGCCCTCTTCAGATCACCCCACAGATGTTTAATTGGATTCAGGTCTGGGCTCTGGATGGGCCATTCCAAAATGTTAATCTTCTTCTGGTGAAGCCATGCTTTTATGGATTTGGATGTGTGCTTTGGGTCGTTGTCGTGCTGAAAGGTGAACTTCCTCTTTATCTTCAGCTTTTTAACGGATACCTGAAGGTTTTGTGCCAAAATTGCCTGGTATTTGGAACTGTTCATAATTCCCTCCACCCTGACTAAGGCCCCGGTTCCAGCTGAAGAAAAACAGCCCCAAAGCATGATGCTGCCACCACCATGCTTCACTGTGGGTATGGTGTTCTTTGGGTGATGTGTAGTGTTGTTTTTGCGCCAAACATACCTTTTGGAATTATGGCCAAAAAGTTCAATCTTGGTTTCATCAGACCATAACACATTTTCCCATGTGCTTTTGGGGGACTTGATGTTTGTTTCTGCAAACTTCAGCCGGGCTTGGATGTTTTTCTTTGTAAGAAAAGGCTTCCGCCTTGCCACCCTACCCCATAGCCCATTCATATGGGCTTCAAACTACAATACAGGAGATTGTTGTCACATGTAGCACACAGCCAGTACTTGCCAGAAATTCCTGCAGTTCCTTTAATGTTGCTGTAGTCGTCTTGGAAGCCTCCCTGACCAGTTTTCTTCTTGTCTTTTCATCAATTTTGGAGGGACGTCTAGTTCTTGGTAATGTCTCTGTTGTGCCATATTTTCTCCACTTGATGATGACTGTCTTCACTGTGTTCCATTGTATATCTAATGCTTTGGAAATTCTTTTGTACCCTTCTCCTGACTGAAATCTTTCAACTATGAGATCCCTCTGATGCTTTGGAAGCTCTCTGCGGACCATGGCTTTTGCTCTGAGATGCAACTAAGAAAATGTCAGGAAAATCCTACTAGAACAGCTGAACTTTATTTGTGATTAATCAGTGTCACGTTAAATGATGGCAGGTATAAATGAGTTTGAATGTGATTAGTTAATTCTGAACACAGCCACATCCCCAGTTATAAGAGGGTGTGCACACTTATGCAACCAGGTTATTGTAAGTTTTTTATTTTTCATTTTTCCTCCTCGAAGATTTCAGTTTGTTTTTTAATTGAATTGTTCACATTATAAGTCACATTAAAAGTGGAAAATGTTCTGACATGATTTATCTTTGTCTCATTCTTTTACATCTCAAGAACCTGGCATTTTAACAGGGGTGTGTAGACTTTTTATATCCACTGTATATAAGGTAATAAAACCTGTAATAAAACCATCATCTACAACCATTAATATTTATCCTCGTACTAAGTTGGCTACCAGCCACCTAGGTGACCTTCTTATATTGGAACACAATCTTTTTTAGCACATAAAAGGCAGTCCCCACTTTGACATAATGCACAATCATATGGTTCTGGGTAATGACAATGTCCATCCGTGAATACTCGTCCGTTGATCTTCTTGTAATACCTCTTGCTACAATATTGACACCAGGTTTGTCTATAGGGGCAGGGGTAATGTTCCACGCCTAGTAAATCTTGAAGCTCCATTTCCATCATAGCCCTGGTTAATCACAATCCCATCCGTCACTGGGTCATTATGTATCTCACCGTCCATGACTGGGGCTACCCCAGCAACATTATCTGCTGAAAAGGAATTTTGATGGTAATATTCCTGGCACGCCCACCCAGCTCCTGGTTTGAGTGACCATTCACATTCTGGATTTCCATATAGGCAGTTCAAAGGTCCTCTTTTGACATTGCAAGGGTGTCCATGCTTATCCATGTACTGTCCGGGATGACCCTGTAGTGGAATAACTTCGGGGTCATTAGCAGCAGAGTCCATACCTCGTAGAGGCATTTGGTATACAACAGTCTTGGTCAAAAAGTGATCTAAGGAGAGGAATTACACAGCATGCCACTACAGCCAACACAACTAATACTATTCCCATCACGATCCCCACTTTAGAATTAGAATGGCTCGCCATTGTCCCAGTGACATCTCCAGCCATTCCCAAGTGTGAGCATCTGAGCCTGCACTATCCTTCACCTCCTTCCTCAGCTGTTTGAGTTTGTTCATTGCTTGAGTAAATGAACCATCCGGGACAGTGTTGTTTGGAATGAAAGTACAACACTGTTCACCAAACATCACACAAACTCTGCCTTTTTCTGCTAGAATCCAGTCTAGCGTCTGCCTATTCTGCCATGTCATCTTACTCGTAGCCTGCGGTTGCTCACCCAGGGCTGTCAAAGCTGCATCTGTATAATTGATAAATCGCTGCTGATTGTAATATATGTAATTGATCAATTCCGCATTCTTGGCTGGTGCTATTGTCGTGGAAAATCAAGTCCACTTCTTCTAAAACAAATGCACTTTAACTCAGGAATTTGTGAATCCAATAGACTTTAATGAGAATCATAAAACAATGACAGTCATCAAAACCAGGCCCTTCTGCAGATACGCCCAAAGTTCTAAGTCCGGACCATGGCTTTTATACAAAACTTTCACACATCACGCCATCTGACCATCCTTTTTGGAAGTCCCCCCGGGGCGGGGTTTACCTCTTGTCCCTTAGCTTTCTGAGTGTCCGTAGTTCAGGGCAGTAAATCATGACAAACTCATGGTTCATACTTGGGTCACACCACCAGTGAAACACAAAGGCAATGTGTATATGAAGTATATGGCCATTAATGTCCGGACACATGATGATGCTCTGTTGAGGTACACTGCTGCTGACACACTCATGATAGTTCTCAGGACAAGATACACACATCACGATGACCATGCAATCTCTAAGAACTCATTGTCTGTGTGTGTGTGAATTACATCATTCAAGAATTCATTGTCTGTGTGTATGGATCGCACATTAATAAATTTCATAAAGCGTGTGATTATATATGCATTTTACAGAAAAATCCCTCACATATCCCCCCTTTATGGCTTCATCAAAGTCACATAAATTTAGGCCTGAGAACGACAGGTGAGGAGGAGAGTCTTAGTACCCATATAAGAGTTTAAATCAACTCAAACCTCTTAATGCCAAATTCCCCGTCAACCGTCGTCCCCAGAGGCTGGAAGCCAAACCTCTTCCCCCCTTTCTGGCTGAGTGGAAGTAAAAGACTTACCAACCTCTCCAATCAATGGGATATGTGCATGTGTGTGTAAGCGTGTGCAGGTTTCTTTCTGAGCCTTCGCAAAATATGGTGTTACAAATGAGTATATGAATACAGACAGAGTAAATATAGTGACTAGTCTCGACATCTATACCCATGAGGTAGCGTAATAGAGATTATATGAGAATAGTGGTTACATGAGGTAGAATAACGTTGATTACATAAGATATACCCGTATTACATGAGGTAGAGTATGAGGTAATGGCAAAGAGTAACAATAATAGCAGCAATATAAAAATACAAAAGAAAACACACATACATCCACAGATGCCCTGCAGCCACCCAGGAACCCAAAATCATCTTTATTAGAGAACGGTCCCATTCAATGATTGGCGTTCAGCGGTGCACAGTCCTTCCTTCCACACAGGGGGCAGTCTCCCCTTTGGCACAAAGCACAATTGTAGGGTTCAAGATAGTGATCATGGCCATCCCTAACAGTGTTCCCCTTGCGCTTCCACTGTCCTTTGCTGCAATACCGGCAATGGCTCATCCTATACGGGCAAGGATAGTGTCCATGTACGGGCCTATCATAAGTGGCGGCATTCGGCTGTGGATTAGAAGGGTTATCACTCATCCGTCCAATTGTAGCGCAACCTCTGTCCATCTGGGTGTAAACCTCTCCCATCTCTGCGTACACCTCGTTCAAGTATGCATCCACCAGTGGAGTACTCAGCTCTGGCAGTCCAGTGATGCCTGTAAAAGAGGAAAAAATGTCCCTGCATCGCTGCCCAGCAATTGGGTTAGTTGGCAGTTCAAACAATGGGTCACCGTTGATGTTACATGGAGCTCCCCTTCTGTTGACATACTGACCAGGATATCCCGGGCGAGGATTGACCAATGGGCTACTGTCCGAGTCCGAGCTCGGGCTCCACGTAGTAACATCTGAGTGTTTACAGTCCGAGTCAAAAATGCTTTGAGAAGAGGAACTGCACAGCATGACCCTAACGCCAATAAAATAAGTACTATCCCTATTACTATCCCTATTTTAGTGAGAATGATCCCCCATTTACCGAAAGACTGTTCTAACCAACCCCAAGCGAGAGCGTCCCTACCTGCGTTATCCTTAACTTCCTGCCTCAGTCGTTTTAGTTTAGTCATGGCCTGAGTAAACGTGCCGTTTGGTGTGGTGTTATTTGGAATGAAAGTACAACACTGTTCCCCGAACATAATACAGACACCACCCTTTTCTGCTAGGATCCAATCTAGGGCCTGCCTATTCTGCCATGTCATTTTGCTAGTGGCGCGCAGCTGCTCACCTAGGGCTGTCAGTGCTGCATCAGTGTAGTTGATAAACCGCTGTTGATTATAATATATGTAATTAATCCATTCTGTGTTTTTATTGTGTGTTATCCACACAAATAAAGATTCAAGCCCTGAAGTGATCTCGTTCCTTGCCTTAAACTCATTAGGAATGCCTCGTGGCTGTCCTATTGCGTCAATGACAATTACTGGGTCCGGCGTGAATGCCCTTCTTATTCGTGGTCTAACTTGTGTGTCCACAATTTGCTGAGCTTCTCCTGTTGATGAGAAAACATGTGGTTTTATCGATACATCTTGTGCTACTCTAACCCTGGCACAGGTACCAGACCACCCCTTCGGCAACATGGGCCGCAACTTCCCACCTCCGCATATCCAAAATAGGTCAGCTATAGCCTGGTCTTGGTCTAAGTAAATGCTTCTCACTCCCTTCCGCTGGGATAAGGTAAACTTGTCACCAGACTGCACCATGTTTAGCTCCCCTTTATCCAAATTAATAAGAGTTTTACATTTTAGAAAATGTCCTACCAAAACAGGTCCTGTGGCATAGAAACACTCATGCCTACCCAGTATTTTCAAGCCTCCCTCAGGGAGGGTGTGTTCTGCCGCTTCTTCACTTATTTTTATATTTAATTCCTGACATTCTGATGTTGTCTCAAGGTGTTTTTCATTTTAGTTTGGAGTCGCTTATTTCCCAACCACGCTAAACATGTTGCAGTACATGGTTAATAAAGCTCGTCATCATCTATCCCAGCCTTCCACAACCCAAACTTCTCATGTAGGCACACCTGCCATCCTTTCTCAATGGGCACGATTACCATGCTCCCTAGGCCCGCTCTAGAACATACCAAGCAATTATCCATCTCATGCTGCCTGGCTGTGTACTGGGCCCATTTGTACCCACCATACCTCTCAACTGCCTTGATGTGATTATCCTCTGCTTCTACCATGGGTGCTTGAGTGGGTACATCAAGCAAGGCTTCCTCTAGTGTGGGCACAGGAAGCCATCTCCAACCTTCCGTGGGTCTCGGGACTACATGCCGTCCTGCCCTGGATACAGGGACCAATGGTTCCTTTCCTACCGTGGACTCCAAAGGTGAACCCTCCCCTGAGCCGCCCTCATCTGGGTTCCACCATTCTATTCGATGTTTTTCAGTACTGTCTGGAAATCTTGTAATGATTAGCTGGAGAAACAGAGTCTGATGCTCGTTGTTATGCTGAACAGTTATATCCCACTTACCCTCTGTCTCATTTACACTGATAACACATTTACCTTCTGACCAAGTTGCCTGACCGTACAGGCCACTATCTGCCCAACAACACAACGTTTCCCCACCCTCACTTGTTTTAATGGGTAGTCTGACCTCTCTAGCTTTAAGCGTGCTCCATGCTCTCACTTCCCTTTCTACCCGCTTCACGGTCTGAGTTGTAATATTGACCCTACCTTCATCCTGACTGCCAACTGCCCTTGGTCGCCTCCATGGGAGAAAAGTATCAAAGTCTGCACTGCCTAGCTCTCTGTCCCACACTAGGCCCCATGTTTCCCCATTCCTTTCTCCCCAGCCTCTCTCTCTCTTTGATAAGGTGGGCTCCTCTGTCTCAAACAAGTGTTTTACTCTGGCTCTAGTCACAGCAGGTGCTGTGTTCACCGTACACTTCCTTTGTCTCCATTTAACCAACTACTTCACATTTTGAACTTCCTCTCTGTCCTGTGGGCCACACTCCCCTTTCCCACTACGCCACACAATACTCCATTGCTGTTGTCTTTCCTCTACCCTTCCTAACCACATGGTTTCATTCTTATTGCCAAGATTATCTGTACTAATAAGGACTATGATTTCTATCCCTGCAGTTATCCCTGCTAACAGTGCTGCTGTACATACCTCATTCCTCCTGTCAAGGTCAGTGTCTGAGTTACTAGAGTCAGTAGTAAGTTCTGCAGTGTCAGTCGAAGTCGGTGGGGTCAGTGGCAGGGAATTGTCCCCCACCGATGACAGGAGGGTACGGCCCCCCTTAGATGTCACCTGCGGAAGCGCCAATTGAGGGATCTGCTCCACCGTCACCTGTCCAGTCTCTCCTTGGATCGGTAGCATCAGCCATAGCCCCAGAACGGTCAACATCAGGCTGAGTACCATCAACCTCCATTCCCAGGTCCGTCGTCTCTCTGCGGGACACAGGTTCCTCCGGCGCAGGTACCAGTTCCTCTGTCATTGAAGGTGCCAAGCCTTTCCCCTCTTGCCTTTCACTCCCGCCTGGAATATCAGCATTCTCATCCTCCTCATGTTGACCCGCTCCTCGTGGGACCTTGGTGCAGTGGTTGAGGTGGTACCAAGTGTCGCTGCCCTCCACTCGAACTGCTGTCGGCGTGGCTTGGGTCACCCTGAAGGGGCCGTCTTGTCTTGGCTCGTTCCACCTCCTCAAAAACTCCTGAAAACCCTGATGTAGACCTGGTCTCCCGGGAACCACTGATCTGGGCTGATGGTCCTCCGGCTCCGGTACTCATGCACTTTCCTGTTTGGAAATAAGCTCATGTATAGTAGTTAGTTGTCTGATATATTCCCTGAATTCCAACTCCAATTGCTCCAGAGGAGGCCCTTCGTAAGGACCTCGAAGCACAGGCACAGGCATGGGTCGACCCATAAGCATTTCATGCGGTGTTAGATGCGTGGTCCTGTTAGCTTCCATGCGACAGCTCATTAGTGCTAGCGGTAGAGCATCAACCCAGTTCAATCCTGCACTGGCACAGATCTTATTGATCTTGGCCTTTAGTGTGCCATTTGCTCTCTCTACCATGCCCTGGGACTGGGGGTGATAAACACATCCCAGTCTCTGTTTGATGCTGAGGTGTTGAATCACCTGCTTCAATGTTCTCTGAATAAAAGCTGACCCATTGTCAGAACTAATTTCTGACGGTATGCAAAATCTAGGCATCACTTCCCTCGTTAGGAACTTTATTACCGTTCCTGATCCCTGGTCCTTCGAGGGGGTCGCTTCTAACCATCTGCTGAACCTGTCAATTATCACCAGCATGTACCGTTTTCCATGGATAGGTCTTGTCATATCTACATAGTCCATGACTAAATGTCTGAACGGTCCTTCTGGTGTTGGAATGTGGCCCAATGGCGTCACTATTCCCTTTCTTATGTTGTTTTTTCCACACACTTCACACTCTGGCACAGAGGGCTGCGTCTACCGTGGCCTGCATGTATGGTGACCAGAAACTCTGTTGTGCAATCTTTCTCATAATTTTCCCCCTCGCGCAATGGCCTTTCCTATGTGCTTGACATTTAACGATAGCTACTTGTCGCGGTAGTCTCGAGTAGTGACACCATCAGGTCTTGGATATGATCATGATGCAGAATAGGTGAACCATCAGTTTTCTTGAAGCCCCTCTGTTTCCACACTGCTCCAAATATATGACATACCCCGTGCGCATAAGCAGAGTCGGAGTAGATATTTGCAACTTTACCCCTCCCTTCCCTGCATGCAGATGTCAATGCTTTAAGTTCAGCCAGTTGAGCAGAGCAGCGCTGTGGACATGCTTGACCGCTTTGGTCGTACCCAGCACTCTGACCAGCAGGGCTTTGATGTCCCCTGTTGCCAGTATTTTACCCGTTGTCAATTCTTCAAGCACCCTAATCCATTTTCCGGCCCCATTATGGAGGTTCGGCAGTTTCACAACCAGGCCCTCCATGTCCTGAGTTGGCCATGGTACGTAATGATGTTGATGTCCTTTGACTAAAATAAGTGCCATGCTGGTATAATGATCAGGTGTTTTTAATGTGTGTGTACTTCTTAATCTTCCTTTTGGCTCTCTGCTATAGTGGCCAGGAGCAGCTGCGGCCCTCTCGCACTCATCCTCGGGCTGCTCCTCTTCTTCCTGGCTGTCTGTTTCATCCTGTGGATCTGACTCCCCCCACTGCGACTCTCTCAATTGGTCCACTTGTTCTTCAAGCTGTCGGTGATAAATTTTGGGTTTACCTTTCTTTACTTTCTGTCCCTCTACTCCCGCTTTAGTGCATTCCAACCTATCTAAAAATTCTCTGTAACAATCTACTCGGATCTCAGGCTTTCCCTTAGGTTGTCTATTCCTCCCTGGGGTAGGAGCCACCAGGGGTTCTCCCTTCTCCACTTCCACTTCCCCTTTAATCATTACTACCCCAGATACTAGAGGGCATTGCGTACCCTTGTATGGTGGGTGCTCTTCAGCCCATTTAACCTTCTCAGCTGTCCTCTCGTCATCTCTCTGTAACATGCGTTGGGCTTGAGCCAAACTGGCCAATTGACCCCTCCCCTCCTCCAGAAACATCGTAATCACTTCCTGTTCTTTTTCCCGTTTCAACTTGCGTGAGCTACAATTATCATTAATTTTGTAGAATGTAATGAGACCTTCAAGTTGTTCACACACTGCCACATCAAAGGTTCCATCTTTGGGCCATTTAGTCCTCATTTTTTTGGTTCGTTTTTCTAAAGTCTTGGATACAGCTTTTATTTGGTCTCCGCATAGGGGAAACCTCGCGGCCAGCATCTGCACTGGTGTGCTTGCCATGTCGGAGGCTAAGTGGTTGGTTTAGTGTTCCTATGACTGTCTAAAGTGTCAAGACTGTCTACACAAGTGTCAAGGGCGGACAGGATTTACGACTAGCGCCCTCCCAGAGAACAGCTACAGAGGCGCTTCAATTTTCTGGGACGGTTGCCAATTTTTTCCCCCTACTTCGCTCCTCTCACAGACACAGCGCACTTCAAAGAAGTGATGAGACAAGGATTTAGACGTGATCAATGTATGTAGGTGAGCAATCACTTATCAAATTACAAGGTCTCCAAATGAAACAGAATACGTTAACATTTAGCATATCCCCAACATCACCCCATTCTCGTATGAAATATTTAATCCTTATCAGCTAAAACCGGACTCCTTCCCCTTCCCACTGCCAGAAAACATCTTTAGAGTAAAGATGTGTAACTTTGTTTTAAAACCAATATTCCTCAGTTGGTCTATGTATCTGTCTAATTATTGGGTCATCTAAGTCTGGCTGACTAGACCAGAGCCTAATTCCCCCCGACGTGATCCAAATTAGCTGTATTCCCTTTGCCTCTGAGAAATTGTTACTACCTATTAGTTGTCTTGTGGCCGTGTAATAATGCACAACCAAGCAGTATTCATATACTTGGGTTAGGAATAAATGTTCAGAGGTATTATCGGGACCTGTGAATATTTTGTGATCTATATTATTGTAAAATCTACGTTTCACAAACAATCTGGAGGTCGTAGTTTCCCCACTCATCTCATCATCCGTTAACCGTCAGCACAGAACAGTATCTAATGTTACTAATTCGAAAGAGTAACATCTATATTGGTAATAACAGAATAACAAACTGTCCCCTTAGTTTTAAACACAGACTGCAACTTCTCTCTTTCCCTGTATGCTGACAGTCATTCTCACAACTTTCGCACTCCCAGGCAAACAGACTCCTCTCCCTTTCTATCTGCACTCTAGGTACACTGCTTTCTAGGAATTTTCACACACACACATTTTGGGTACCCAACCAGACGCTCTCCTTTCATGCACTCATTCGTCCAACTCATCAACCGGTCTTTTTCACACTCTTGCACGCAGATCTTTTTCAAACTCACACAAATTTAAACACATGCTACACAGGGCTTTTTAGACAGATATAGGTTCATATAAGTATATCTTTGTACAAACACACAGACTTCCCCACACGCACACACAGACTTTACCGGCAGTGTCCCTTTCTCCTCTCTCTCCCGTGGAGGAACGCTGCCTTAACCAATTCTATGTCATTCACTCATATACGTATCCACAGGTCTCTAGTCACAGTCCCGTAGGGAGGAATTACCCTGTCGGACAGTATCTTTTACACACACACAGACACACACAGCTGTAAACCAATAACCTTTTCCTCTGCGCCTCTCGCGAGAGAAAAACTACCTTACCAGCGGCCGTCTACACACATTCCCACAGGTCACCTTACCAGGTAGTGTCTCTTGCACAAGCACCCGCAGGCCCTTTACCGAGGCTGCTACACCAAATCGTGAGTCGATCGTACACACGCACCAGTAAGCCCGTGCCTCGGCTGCCTTGCCAAGAGGTGAATTGCGCGCACTATCCCGTAGGCCCTGACCCGTGCTGTTTCTACTGGACAGGGACTTATTTTCAACCCCCTGCGGCCCCTTTGCCTCTATCGGGCTATCCTTACTAGATAATGACTTATTTACAATATTGCAGCATGCATACAATGTATTGGATTCAAGAATACCGTGCACATTCAACATTAAAGGTTTGTTAAATTTGGGAAGACCCGTGCTTGATGTCCCACCACAGAATTATATGGTCTGAATTACACAAACATATTAACTAAAAGCAAAAATGCTTACCTTTGTTGTGCGCACCGTTTGTGTAACTCAGTCCAATCTCTTCCAGGTGGTTCAGTAAAGCAATGATGTCTGTCCAACTCCTGGCTGGCTCACCAATTATGTCGAGGAAAATCAAGTCCACTCTTTCTAAAACAAATGCACTTTAACTCAGGAATTTGTGAATCCAATAGACTTTAATGAGAATCATAAAACAATGACAGTCATCAAAGCCAGGCCCTTCTGCAGATACACCCAAAGTTCTAAGTCCGGACCATGACTTTTATACAAAACTTTCACACATCACGCCATCTGACCATCCTTTTTGGAAGTCCCCCCGGGGCGGGGTTTACCTCTTGTCCCTTAGCTTTCTGAGTGTCCATAGTTCAGGGCAGTAAATCATGACAAACTCATGGTTCATACTTGGGTCACACCACCAGTGAAACACAAAGGCAATAAACTTCAGGGCCATTAATGTCCGGACACATGATGATGCTCTGTTGAGGTGCACTGCTGCTGACACACTCATGATAGTACTCAGGAAAAGATACACACATCATGATGACCATGCAATCTCTAAGAACTCATTGTCTGTGTGTGTGTGAATTACATCATTCAAGAACTCATTGTCTGTGTGTATGGATTGCACATTAATAAATTTCATAAAGCGTGTGATTAGATATGCATTTTACAGAAAAATCCCTCACACTATCCATGGAACTATAGATTCAAAGCCATTTCCAGCTTTATCATTGATATCTCACCCCTGTCCAAAACAATCGTCATTTTACATTTCGGAAAATGTCCAACATCAACAGTTCCTCTTGCCTGAAAACATTAATACCCAATATCCTAAATCCTGGTGCTGGAAGATTAACCTCTGCCTTTTCTAAAATAATCCTTATGTCTAATGCCTTACACTCTGATGTTATCGAGAAGTTATACTTCTTCATTTCCGCTTGGATCCGTGAGCTTCCCAGCCAAACCAAACACGTTACAAAACACAAGTCATGGAAGCCATCATCATCAACTCCTGCATGCCATAGCCAAAAGTTTTCGTCAAAACACTCTTCCCAACCTTTCTCAATAGGCACCACTACCATGCCTCCATGTCCTGCTCTTGAACACACTAAACAATTATCTACCTTGTGTTGGTTAGCCGTATACTTAGCCCATCTGTACCAGTCGTATTTTTCAGCTACGTCTATATGGTCCTTTTCTACTTCTTCTGTTGGCTCTACTGTCGCGACCGGATATGGTTCTGTCTCCTCCATGGCTGCGGGGATCAATACCTGTGCAGATGCTGGAACCTCATCACAACATTTTGCGCCCCCCTCATTGTGGATCCAGGGGTTAAGATTTGCTGGGTCACCGTGATTGGTGCCTATACTTCCTGAGCCCATATCATCATGCCACCATTCTATCCATTGTTTCCTACTCCTATTCAAAAAGTTAGTGATAATTAGCTCAAGGAATAACCCTTTTTTACTCTTATCATGTTCAACCACTATACTCCACTTTCCCCTTATCTCCATGACCCTGATTAGGCAGGTACCTCCAGACCAAATTGCCTGACCATACTGGGCATCATCAGTGACCTTTGCACCACATACTTAGTTTTCTCCTGGATCACCACTTCCCTAGCCTCGAGTATATCCCTTGTTGACTGCTCTTCTCCTGCGCTTTTGGCTCCAACCATCAGTTCCTTTCCCTTGCTCTCATGGTATGTACTTGTCCAATTCCACACTGTTCATGTCTCTATCCCATAACTGTCCCCATGTTTCTCCTTTAATTTCTACTGTACTTCTTTCTCTCACAGTTGCTGAAGGAGCTGTTTCCTCGAAGAGTTCCCTGGCCTGCGTTTTATTCATCTCGGCTCCTGTCCTGACTTTACACTTCGACTGTTTAGACAGCACCTGATATTACCTATTTTGTACCTTTCTTCGTCCAGGTGGGCCGCATGTGCCTGTCTTACTGCGAGCCTCAACATCCCATTAACGCTTTCCCCCTTCTACACTCCCCAACCAGATAGTTTGGTTTTGATCCCCAAGGTTCGCTGTACTAATGAAAATAGTTACCCTAAGCCTTACAGCGATCAAACGATAAGGCATTATCCCTGCTAATAGTGCTGCTGTGCATACCTTATTCCTTCTGTCCAGGTCAATGTCTGAGTCATTTACATCAGAAGGGAGTTCGGTCACATTACTCCCAGTCCAGGTCTGCAAGGTTGATGGTAGCAAACTCTTGTTCAGTGATGAGGGTGTCTGGTTCTCCCTGTGAACTTTCTGCAGGGGCCTCCCCTGGGCTCCATGGGTCAATGGGTCCCATGGTGCGGAGAGTCTTCCCATCACCTTCTGCCACATCTCTCCATGGGCTAATAGCATCGGCCATAGCGCGCAGCCGAGCAATAGCAGACAGACCACCATCATGCCCCATACCCATGCCTGACGTGCCCTCTCCTGGCAACTCCGACCCAGCAGGCGTTTCTGGGCCAGATTCTGTATGACCTTCGGCAACTCCCGTGGGTGTCCCAGGGGGTAAATCAGGATGTCCCAGGTCGCCTTCAGCTTCCACTGGTTCGGGTCCACTTGAGTCGTCTGCATCATTGCCTTCCTCTTCTCCTTTTTCCTCCTGTGGCCTCCGATCTGCTCCTCGTGGAACCCTGGTACAGTGGTAGAGGTGGTGCCAATTGTTACTGCCCTCTACTCGTACCGCTGTTGGTGTGGCTTGAACTGGCCGGTATGGTCCTTCTCGTCTCGTTCCACCTCCTCCTGAAGACCCTTATGTGGACCTGGTCTCCCGATTCCACTGCCTGAGGCTGGTTGTCCTCTGGGTCCGGTACTCGTGTGCTTTTCTGTCAATAGATAACTTCATGTACAGCAATTAGTTGTCTCACATATGTGACAGAATTCCTGAATGGGGGCTTATCGCAAAATTTGAGTTTTGCTTTTTGTTACATTTTATAAAGGTCCAGATTCAGAGCTTTGTAATGGTATATAAATAAATAATAAATACTGTTTGATGAAGTTATGAGAAAGACATGCTGCTTTAAAAGTTGATAATCTGCTCTACTTAGTTCTGAGAAAAAAGCCTTGAAAGATTCACGCTTTCCAGAGAGCTGGTCTTTGTTTGCCCATTCAGCATAGTGCACACGCTCTTAGGCCTTAACCCCACCCAGCTATTTAAGTATTCAAATGGGGACACTCTGGCCTTGTGCTAAACTGGTCTGGTTGGTCTCTAATAAACACATACTATATCAAACCAAATAAAATTTAAAGGTATTAACGTTAAAGTAGCTTAGCAGCAGGATTCATAATAAATAGTAGCAGCAGTGTAAGTGCAGATTGAGTGCAGGTGGACAGCCACTGAGCCATTATAGGGTTATAGATTAGGCATAATCACACACACCTGGATGAATGACCAGTCAATCAGGTAGCTTATCAAACTAAGTGACGTTCTCAGTTTTGTGAAGACTATGCAAACAATAGCTAAGCATAATCACACACAAGCCAGAAACCAGGAAATATTAGCTAGCTGGCAAGTTAATGCTGTTACCTAGCTAGCTAACATTAACAGTAACGTCAGTTACTGTGCAAACATACTAGCTAAGCATAATCACACACAAGCTAGAAAGCAGGAAAATGTTAGCTAGCTGGTAAGTTAATGTTGTTACCTAGCTAGCTAAGGTTAACAGTAACGTCAGTAGCTTTAGCTAGATAACTAGCAAAACAACTTTTTGAAAAGGAATTATCTGCAGCTAGTTAGCAAACGTTACACTTACCCGTATGCATGTAGGAATGTTTTGCGGCAGACCGAAAAAATTATACATCCTCTGATTACATACAAAGTCCTTTGTTGTTTGCGTTTAGTCTGTTGACCTTGTTTACAACACGTCTTCTTGCTACCGTTCACACTGAAGGTGTTCAATACTCCAAGAATCTATGCATCTTTCATTGTCGCTATCATAACATCCATGGTTGGCCTTTTCTTGTAAATGTAATCTGTGGACAGTTGTTTTATACAAGAGGAGCTAGCGTTTTCTGTCGACCATTGGCACTGCAATGAAATGCCTCAATTTTGCCTGAACGTTTTGAACAGTATCAAAGTCTGGGATTTCCTCATGTCGTCCGATTCATCTTCTGAGTCATGGCATCATTGTACTCCAGAAAGTAGTATCTCACTTCAGATTTGTTGATAACACCAGCAAAATTCGGGGCAGTGATTGATTCACAGCTGTAGCAATGCGATCGCAGTTGTCCATTTTCAAAAATCCCAGGATCACAATGATTTACTGACCAAGCAGTCGCGTTGTTGACAAAAGCCGATTACTTTATAGCAAGCAAGCAAGCAAGTTTATTTATATAGCACCATTCATACATCAAAGCAATTCAATGTGCTTTATAAAGAAAAATAAAATAAAAAATATATAAAAATACAATAACATAAAAACAAATACTCAAATTAAAACATCAAAACAAATAAAAATACAGTAAGAAAACTGTATTTAATAAAGATTAAAAAAAGATTAAAAATGGGATAAAAACATAGGAGGCTATAAGGCTAAACAGTGTGGTTAAGTTTAAGTGCTCAGTCGTAGGCACGTGAAAAGACTAGTGTTTTTAACCTGGATTTAAAAATGGATACGTTTGGGGCACGTCTAAGATCTTCTGGTAGTTTATTCCAGTTGTGTACAGCATAAGTGCTAAACGCAGCTTCTCCATGTTTAGTTTGGGCTCTGGGCTCTACTAGCTGACCTGTGTTCATGGATCTAAGAGCCCTGCTCGGTTTATATTCTTCAAACATATCCGAAATGTATTTGGGTCCTAAACCATTCAGAGATTTATAAACTAAAAGCACCACTTTGAAATCTATTCTGTAACTGACTGGAAGCCAATGTAAAGATTTAAGAACCGGAGTGATGTGCTCTG
>JACXGI010006959.1:21620-32055 GCA_016801175.1 Esox masquinongy
TTTATTTTTGTTGCCAAACACAATAATCTCAGTTTTATCTTGGTTTAATTGTAGACAATTTTGGTTCATCCAGGTATTTATGTGCTCTATACAGTGACACAGAGAGTCTATTGAGCTGTTGTCATACGGTTCGAGAGCCATATATATTTGAGTATCATCAGCATAGCTGTGGTAGTTAATGTTGTTGTTCTGTGGAATTCGGCCTAGAGGTATCATATAGAGATCGAACAGAAGCGGTCCGAGAACTGATCCCTGTGGAATTTACACTTCGCATACTAGTTTGTTATTAAGTCACATGAAAGTTCACATCTTCAAGAAGGCATTTCTACAAAAAAGACAAAATGTCCCAGAACATGTTTTTCTTCTTAAAAACGGCTCTCCTGAAAAGTAGTGACATGCGACATTCGCCCCCGTTCAGGACTTCTGTCACATATTCTCTGATTTCCAGTTCCAACTGCTCCAATGGAGGTCCTTCATAAGGACCTCTGAGCACCGGCACTGGCATGGGTCGACCCGTAAGCATCTCATGTGGTGTTAAATGTGTTACTCTGTTAGCCTGCATGCGGTAGCTCATTAACGCCAGCGGTAAAGCATCAACACAATTCAACCTTGCACTGGCAGAAATCTTGTTGATCTTAGCTTTTAACATTCCATTCACTCTTTCTACCATCCCCTGAGACTGAGGATAATGGACACATCCCAACCTCTGCTTGATTCTGAGTTGCTAAACCACCTGTCTCAATGTCCTCTCAATGAAAGCTGACCCATTGTTTGAGCTGATTTCTGTCAGGATGCCAAATCTTGGCATCACTTCCCTAGTTAGAAACTTTATCACCGTTCCAGCTCCTTGGTCTTTTGAAGGTACGGCTTCCACCCATCTGCTAAATCTATTGATCACCACGAGCATGTACCGTTTTCCATTGACGGTTCTTAGCATATCCACATAGTCTATCACCAAATGCCTAAATGGCCCTTCTGGTGTTGGGATGTGGCCCAACGGTGTTGTTATTCCTTTCCTGACATTGTTTTGTGCACATACTTCACATTCCGCAAGGGCCGCATTAACCATAGCCTGCATGTATGGAGACCAGAAACCCTGCTCTTTGATCTTCCTCATAACCTCGCCTCTTGCATAATTGTCAAAACCATGCGCATTCGCGATCAGAATTCGTAACAGAGCAGCGGGTGCCACTAAGTGTCCTGTATGAGACCTCCAGAGGCCTGCATCATCTCTGGTGGCTTCTCGCTTAAGCCACATATTGCGTTCGTAAACACTGGCTCTCTCTTGCATCCTGATAACATCATCTATTCCAGGGGCTGCCTCAACCAATATGGCTGGTGCCATTATCGCACTGTGACACTTTGATGCTAATTTTGCTGCCGCGTCTGCTGCATTGTTCCCCTGAATGATATAGTTGTTTCCTTTTTTGTGTGCTTGACACTTAATGATGGCTACTTTTAAAGGAAGCAGGAGAGATATCATGAATATGATCTGAATATGATCATGGTGCAGGATGGGCTTTCCATCTGTTTCCACACAGCTTCAAATAAATGACAGACACCATGTGCATAGGCTGAATCAGTGTAGATGTTCACCACCTTATTTCGCCCTTCATTACAGATGGCTGCCAAAGCTTTCAATTCTGCTAATTGAGCAGAACATGGCTGTGAACGTGCCTGGCTAACTATGGTCTGAAATTGGCCCTTACTGTCTCTCCTGACCACAGCAAATCCTGCATGATTTCCCTCATAGTCCTTGTAACAGGATCCGTCTACAAATAACTCTTCTTCAGCCCCCAAAATTGGGTTTGAGAGAAGGTCAGGCCTTAGTTTGGTAAACGTCAAGGACTCTGCTACACAATCATGAGGTTCTCCCTCATAACCAAGGGGAACTCTTTCTGCTGGGTTGACTGTTGTACATCATTTGATAGTTATATCTGGGTATGTCAATAGAGGCAAATAGTCTAACAACCTTGAGTTCGTCAAAACAAACTTCTCTTGCTCAATCATCTCTTCCACCTTGTGATGGGTGTGGATGATTACTGGGTACCCCATGGTGATAGTCGAAGCCTTATCATATGCATACTGAACTGCTGCCAATCCCTGATAGCAGGGTGGGTACTCCTGTGCCACTGAATCCAATTTAGAGCTATAATACGCAATGGGTTGCTTGTTCCTGCCAATACAGGTGTCCTGCATCAAAACTGCTGTTGCATATCCCCTGTCTCTATTGGCAACATACAATAAGAATGGCTTTGTATAATCTGGTGTTCCTAGAGCAGATGCAGACTGCATGTCCTGTTTTATTGTCTCAAAAGCTGTCAGAGCATCACTGTTCCAATTTAACTTGACGCTTAACTGTTGCTGTCCAGCGTTTTTCATCAGCTCTCATAGAGGCGCCACCTTAACTGCATAGTCCTCTATCCAGTCTGACCTGATTCCTGTCATCCCCAGAAAGGTCATAATCTGCCCTATCGTCTGAAGCTGCGGAGCCTTGCTCACCCCTTCTAGTTTAGCCGGGCTTATGGTTTTTGACTGATGAGCCACAGTACCCAGATATTGAACTTCTGTTTGGCAATACTGCAACTTTTTCCTGGACACCTTGTGTCCTCCCTCTGCCAATTTCTGCAATACTTTTATGGAGTTTGCATGGCTCATCAGTCATTGCTCCAACGTAGAAGCACATATCAACAAGTCATCTACATACTGGATTAATGTTCCCTCTAAGACAAGCTCCTCCAAAACTGCCTTCAACACCTGGTTGAAAATGTGTGGGGAATGTTTGAAACCCTGGGGTAAGCGTGTTTATCTATATTGCTTCCCACCATAAGTGAAAGCAAACAGGTGTCTACACTCTTCTGCTAAGGGAACAGTAAAAAAGGCGCCACATAAATCTATCACTGTAAAGTACTTGGCGTCGACTGGGATGTTTGTCAGCAATGTATGTGGGTTTGGAACCTCCGCCTGACAATCCTGCACAATCTCATTTATTGGTCGTAAATCGTGGACCAGCCTCCACTTCTTCTTATCTGCTTTCAGGACCGGGAACAGTGGGGTATTACAGTCACTAACTGTCTCTTCCAACACATCGGCTTCTGCCAAGCCTTCAATTGTTGGTTTAATGCTTCTGGGTTCATATAATACTGTTTTTTCCACACAGGCTTAGGTCCTGGCTTCACCTGGATATACACTGAATTTGCTGATTTAACCAATCCAACATCTGTGTCATGTTGTGACCATACCTGTTCTGAAATCACCTGTTCCATCTCTTTCCTTAACATTTCTTGTCTATCAATAGTTTCCCCTATTTGTACTTGCTGGCCTGTAGTGATATCCACTTCCTGTGGTTCCCCAATCATTTCTGCAAAACAGAGAACTTTGATTAAATATTTTTCAGGAGAGCAAAGAATGAGAGGGTTGTCTGTTTTTTCCCACTGCACCTGCTTTGCTCGTTTCATCATTGGACCCAGATCTCTAGCTTTGAAACCTTTATTTACCAGCAGAGTGACATGCGGGTCTGACCCAGGCACATCAAACCATTTGGCTATCAATTCTGATCCCTGTGCATCACATACTACCATCGCTGTCCCTTGTTTACCTATCACAAAATACTGTGATGTAACAGGAGCTGGCTTCCCATTTACGTTCATCAACCAAAACTATTCCAAAAATATATCTTGGTATGGATCATATCTTAATGTACAATGGTAATCCATTGAGAGCCTTCTAGCTTCCGGCATCTGTGCCTCAATATACTTCCCCCATTTGGGAGTAACTTTCCTGACTCCTTCCTCTGTCTCCTATCCTGTAGACATTTGCTAAAGATGCCTGTTGCATCATCATCTGCCTTTTGATCCCTGTTTCCTCTATTATTATCCCATCCGGTGAGCATTGAATCTGTAGTCCTAATTGACACAATGCGTCTCTTCCCAATAAGTTCATTAGGGTGTGTTCTGAAATTAATATGGGGAGTTTAACTGAGTGTCTGCTTGTAGATAAATGTACTGGAGCAGTCATAGGTATTAGCTGTGTTTGTCCTGAGAATCCTACTGTCTTAGCATATTTTCCTGACATAGGGAGGTGTGAGGCATAATTTGGACTCACAAGTGTAAGTAGCTCTAGTATCTACCATCATTGTTGTGCCTCTATTGTTTACTTGAACCTGCAGCACCGGTTCCTTATCAGTTTGCACCGTTATTGCTGCAAATTGACCCTCCCCTTCAGGATTCTCTGGGCACCCTCAATATCTCTGGTTTGGTTCTGCCCATGAGTTCACAGGACCCTGAGGGGGTTGAGACTGTGGCTCCTGCCATGCTCTATGCCAATTATTTGGGCCTTGGTTCTGCCCGGTTCTATCAGGCCATGGGTTTGTGAGACAACTTCCCTTGGTGTGCCCTGCCTGGTTACATCCCCAGCAAACACCCATTTGGCCCCTCGGCCCTCTATATTGAATTCTTTGCCCATTTCCTCGTCCCCTACCTTGCCCAGGGGGCTGGGTGAACACATTCACTACTGGTGAGGTGGGTGACCGAGGGGCCTGCGACAGTTGTGGTGGTTGTTGACCTCCCTGGAGGACGGGTGCCATGGTGCTTCCCTCGGTGCCCGTTACAGTAGTCACCGGGGCTTGAGTGTTTTTCTTTTTTGTCAGTTCATCCAGTTGCAGTTGGGTAAGTTTTTTCTGGATTTCTTTCCCCTGCTCAGCCATCTTCTTTTCATTTTTCCTGTATCTTTCCACAGCGTGGATAAAATAGTTTCTGAATTCCTTGTGTGGCTTAGATTTCATCAGCGCTACTTCATCTTCCAACTCATTCTTTACTGGTGTGGGCAGCGCTTCCACCAGTACCTTCCTGAACATGAAGGACAATAGATCATCAGTCTCTGGGTCTTTCTCAGTCTCCAGCCTCCACCTCTCCAGCTGCTTCTGCAAATATTCAGCTGGATTTTCTGTCTCCCCCAGTGGTGTTCCTTTCAACACATAGTCTATTACAGCCGGGTACTCCTCCCTTAAGGCCTTCCACAGTTGTTGTCAGTAGGGGTCAAAGGACAGCTCCATCCCCCATGACCATCCCTATCATTTGTGCCAGGTCGCCATCTCTCAGCACCGCCTCCATTTTGTTGTCCCCATCACTCTGGCCAACAAGGCCTTCAGGTTCCCCACCGCCATCAGTTTTCCCATGGTCTGCTCTTCCAGCATCCTTATCCATTTCCCAGCGCCAATATGAAGTTTGGGTAAATTAGAAGGCAACCCTTCCAGGTCCTGCGTAGCCCAGGGTCCATACTGTGGGTTGTCACCCACAGTATCGGGTGAATCTGTACAGGTGGTTTATCTACTGATTCCTACATTTGTTTTTGACTTTGCAGTACATACCCTTTTGAAGTTGCCCCTATCCCCTCTTCTGCCTCTCCTACCTCGCCTATCTTTGATCCATGATTCCATTTCCTGATCTACCCTTAACAGTTGTCTCGCTGCCCATTCTGTCATTTTTTGTCTTTCTTCATCTCTCTGTTCACGCACCTCCTCTAATTCATCACTAAGCTGTCTTATAATTTTCTCATAGCGTTGACTCTACTCATCCCTTTGTTGCTGCAGTCTTGCAGCCTTTTCTCTCAACTCCTGTTCCTTGGTTTGATTAAACCAATCTGCCTCTACCACCTCCTTTCCTGCTTGCCTCCGCTCCCCTCTTCCTTGCCCTCTTGGTTTCAACATCTCGATACAACCTTTATAACAGTCCACATCTAGTGCAGGTTTTCCCTTCTCCTCCCTGTTTTTGTCTGGAGTGGAGGTCTTCACAGGCCTCTTTCCCTCATCTATCTCAAATTCTCCTTCAACTCTCACCATCCCTGTCAACATTGGGCACTGTATCCCTTTGTATGGTGGAGGGTTGTCAGCCCATTTTACCTTTCCCTCTGTCCTCTCCTGGTCTTTCTTTAGCACACTCCTGGCTCTAGCTACACTATCCAGCTGACCCTTTCCTTCTTCTAGGAATAATTTAATCACCTCCCTCTCCTTATCTTGCTTATGCTTCCTCTTTTCTGTGTCGTCATTGCTCTTATAATTCCTTATGATAGTGACCATCTCTTCGCATAATGAAATGTCAAACGTCCCTTCTTTTGGCCATTTCGTTGCCATTTTCCTGGTCCTTTTCTCTAAGGCCTCGGAAATGGCCTTAATCTCTTCTCTACACAAGGGAAACCTCTTCATTAAAATCTCAACTGGTGTCCCCGCACATTTTTGCTTTTTACCTCTATGTTCTTGATTGTAATGCTAGATTCCATTCTCTGCTCTGCCAAACTACCTTTTCCCGGGCCTCCCTTCACTTCGCTAGTTCCCCTCCTGGGATGTCTGCCACTTAACTTGGCACGTTCTCTCATCTGGAACCAGTCTCTAGCCCCCTTATCTATCTTAGCTCTTTAACTAATTGTTATTAATCAAACTCAACCACCCCACCACTGGCCTATAGTATCTCTTAACACTATGACTAGACAAACACAAACAACACTAATCAACTGAAATATAATTTATTTCATTTTTGCCAAATTACAATGTACAAACTCTGTATTACACTTGTCTCTTTATCAGTCTTCTCCTTTTAATAGTCTCAGAACCATATTCACTCTCTTGGTCTCTGCATCTGCCTAGTGAGGGGTTCATCTAGGTTTGGGTGACTGGACCACACTCGCCTACCCCGCCACGACAACCACATTACCTCTTGGTCTCGTAATCCCGTAATTACTCTCCTTGCTATAACTTGGTATCCACGGTGCCCTGCAATCTATGTTCCTTGTGGCCTTGCCAAGGTTTGTGGGACTTCCTCCAGAAAGCAGACCCTCTAAGGCGGTATTCGACAGGCCTCCTTAGTTGTAACTCTGACTTATTTACAACTTTATTTACAATGTGTTAGTAGACATACACTTTACTTTGAATTCAAAAACTCCATTCTTTTATAAAACATATTTACGTGGTGTGTGTCTGCCCTGCCTGGAAGGTCACACATACTAATAAATTTAGAGCAAGAACATGCTTACATCTCAGCGTGGCCACGCGTCGTTTGTGTAACCTGACCCACAGTGCCTGTGGCAGCCGTCCACACCAGGGTCCTTTGGAGTAACTCAGGAGTTTGTGGATTCAAATTAGACTTTTAATCATAAATCATAAATGCCGAGTTGACCTGCAGGAACAACTCTCTTGCCAACTCCGGACACACATGTATACAGTGTTATCTTGCATAAATTTCTGGCCGTCCCCTTATGCTAATTCTTGGGTGGATCTTTCTCCCCATCCGCCACCATTGTTTCGCAACCTTCCAAGATCTGTTCTTTGTTAAATATTGGTGGCGCAGGCTCTAGAAACTTTTATAAAAATAATAGAGCCATCAGGGTCCTTTACATTCATTATTACTTGATTATCCCAAGACAGTGATTATCCCAATACAAGACTTATATTCATCCTGATACATTGATTATCCATACATCATTTGATCATACTGTTACCATATTGGTTAATTGTATATTAGTATGTATGTATTGCTCAATCATACTAATATTTGATCACACTAATACATTCATAAAGGGTGAGAGTTCAGGAACACTCCTATGTCGAACCTCTATAGTCAAACCTCTCTTTACATTCATGACTAAATCTGTTTTTGAAATGATTCAGAATGATTCAGAGAAATCTCACTTAGAAACAGAATATACTGTATGTTGATATAAACTATAGTTGACACAAGTATTTTGGCTACATAGTAGAGCCGTTTTTGGGACTTTTGTTGGTGTTGGATGGATGAAGACAGTGGACTTTTATTTCTTTATTTAGATATAATTTAAGTCATATTAGATCAGTGTCTAACATACTTTTACCCAACCTTGACCAAAAAACAACTTATTTTGATAGGTTTTACATCCGTTGTTACTCTAAAAATAGGCTACATGATGAAAATATGTTTTGGGAAGTTTGCCCAGACCCCCAAAAATGAGGCTTAGCCCCCCATCCATGATTCCATGATTCTCTAGTTACGTCCCTGTTGTTTACTAGTATTAATTAATATGTTTTGTTGACAATAAAGGCCTAAATATTTTTATCTAATTAACTGAAGTGGGAAAATCAATATGTTTGGTGGAATGTGTGCTCAGCCCACATGATTGTTTTTAGATTAATAACCTGATTAATTTCCTATACTAGGCCATCCTTTTGTGTAGACTTGCATCAAATAAAATTAATTGATACCGTTTAAAAATCAAAAACATTTTCGATTGCATTGATGAATGATTTGTCGTATCAAAATTATCAAAAGAAACTCATAGTTTACCCACCTTTTTTTACCACTACATCACTGTTAGAGCCCCTGCTTGCTGATGTTATGTAGTTACCATTTTTGCACAGCCAACCATTTAAATGATATTGCAATGCTTTATTGACAATCTCATTGTAAATATGAAATAAATTAATGTTCCAGAAATTAACAAAAATCATGACATAATGGTTCCCAGACGTTCTGTTGTGATGTTGTTAAACTCAGAGCTAAAATCCCCAAATAGGACCCTTGCATAGGTTCCTGGACTATCAACGTGTTGAAGAGTAAGGTGCAGGCCCATGTTTACCGCATCTCCCTCCACTGACGAAGCATTAATCTATTTCATGACACTTCGCAAGAATGTGGGAGATCGCCAATATGGCATTGCATCAAATGCCTGCATATCTGTTCCTGTGTCATATAGTCATTGTAATTACCCAAAACATACGCGCATAGGGATGACTAGAGGCCCCCAGCCAGGACCTGACAGTACACCCCCCCAAGTCGGAGCTTCCCGACCGCAGGACGGGAACATCCAAGTGGGGGAGGGCGGGGCGCCAGGTGGGGCTCCGGCCCTGGAGCAGGGTACGACGCCGGGACAGGCAGAGACTCTGCCCCCGGAGCAGGACACAGCGCTGGGACAGGCGGAACCTGAACAAGAGTAAACTGTTACCTGCTCAGAACTGTCCTGTAGGTAGGTCATTCACTGACACGTGTTATACTATTATAAAAATAATTCAGTCACTGAGTGATGCAGTGGTCTTGCAGTAATTAATCTACCAGGGGTTTAATCCTGGTTTGGGGCATACTGACAATGCCTAGGGGTCCAGCAGAGGGTGGTGCAAATTCCAGGGTGGATGGTTGGTCTTTGGACAGGGTTGCCCTTTGGTGGGTCAGGAACCAGCAAGCTTTGTCGTGGTTGCTGGCCAGGTAGTGCACTCATCTTATGTGCATATGTGCAGCCGAATATATGAGCATTATGATAAGGAGCATAATAGGTTGTTGAGATGTGCATTGAGTGACAAATTATTGCTTAGAAATGGTAGAATATGATAATTAAGGACTTACTGTATTTATTATACATTTGTAATGTGTTTGGCAAAGTTTTGACTGAATTCAAATCCTCTATAGCAGGCATGGGCAACTGGCGGCCCACGGGCCGCATGCGGCCCCCACCCCCTCTTTGTGCGGCCCTCAGATTAATTTAGAAAACAATGAAAGGATATATACACAAAAACAAGAAACCAGGCAAGCCTAGTTCAACCGGCCCGCAATAAGAAGCGTTGATCGTTGTTGCCCTCCCAAGATTCAAACCCAGGTCGTCCACATGAAAGGCTGTGACTTTAACCACAACGCTACCAGGGTACACATTTGCAGGGTGTCGGTATAGCCTCTTGACATTGTATAATTTTGTCATGCATTACGTTAAGTTTTAATATTTCGTTAGACACCATCAACCATTGTGTTAAACTGAGTAACGTTTCTTATTAAGTTTTCCTCCACCACAAATAGCATCTATGAACTCTATGGCTTTTGCCACTGGCCGTTTTAACAGCTTATTAGCCATTCGTGAATGACATTGATACAATAACTACGTATTGTATCAATTTAGGTGACGATAACTGACTTTTTCGTCAAGTGAAAAGACGAGAGATTCGTGCAGTCAGCAAAATATTTGTCTATCCTGAACAAATCCTAAGATATAATTCGAAAATCCACCAGAAATAGTCGCAATATAACAGTAAACAGTTTCATTTTAGGCTTCTATATAACGTAGCTATTGAAGGTTGTAGCCAGCGAGGTTTTTGTCTATCCTGAACAAATCCTCTTTTGCTACTGGCTGTTTTAACAGCTAATCAGACATTCGTGAATGACATTGATACAGTATCTATCAATTTGGTGACAATAGTGATGGCCATTCGAGGCTTCATTACCATTATGCTAGCAGCGCTAAGTCAGATTTTCTTTTTCAAAATAAAAGCCATCATTGAAATACAGTATCTCACAAAAGTGAGTACACCCCTCACATTTTTGCAAATATTTGATTATATCTTTTCATGTGACAACACTGAAGAATTGACACTTTGCTACAATGGAAAGTAGTGAGTGTACAGCTTGTTTAACAGTGTAAATTTGCTGTC